>JANQBM010858492.1:0-13404 GCA_025594535.1 Erythroxylum domingense | reverse complement strand
GTTTCGGATGTTGCAATCTCTCTTTTAAAACACACTCATCACTTGATAAAAGAAGAAGGTACAAGAAGAGTCATGAAGGACTCCTTAATCCATGACTTTTATTAATGAAAAACATTAGGTGGATATGTAGGCAAGTGACATGTGTCACTTGCCACATGTCATACTCTCATTGGTTTACTAAATTTTCTTCCACAATTCAATTCCAATTTCTCTCAAAAATTCCAATGGCTCAATTAAAAAATTCTTAATTTCATATGTCTAAGTTTCCAGTGCCATTGGACAATCATTTCCTCTACCGGTAAACTCCTATTCTATCACTCGACAATTTTCTTGGTCCGAAAATGACCCCGAAAAATTTTCGAAAAATTTCTAAAATTCTCTAAAAATTAGAAAACCACTATAACCCTCTCCAATAAAATTTGTATACACAATTCATATTTTTTTTATAAATCACATTCATTCACAAAATACCGAGAAATGTCATGAATGCATGTACAGACATTTTTTATGTGCAAAAATAACTGTTCACAAATGCATGAGCATGAGATGTGTTTTCCTAATTTCTCCTATTGATCTCTCGTGTACCCGTTTATATAATTCAACCCTTTGTATGGAAACGGGATGTTACACCTTAGTTTGGCTATCAAATTTCGTTTAGTATTCAGGAATCATTAAGAATTTAGATGCAAATAGATATCATTTAGATTTCATATGCAAACAGAACACTTCTAATACATTCCTGAATATCAAACTCCTCGGACTATTAAAGTCTGGAATTCACATACATATCATAAATAGTTTAATAATTGGAAGTTAAACAGAAGAAATCAATCCTAGGAAGATCATCTAGGTTGACTCACAATACGCTCCAATTTATGCTATTACCTTGATGGTCCGACAATGTCTGAATGGCGTCTAACTTTTTTTTGGATAAAATGGTGTTCGACTTGATCATCTAAAATATTAAAATTCACATATAATTCACATTACAAAGTTGATCAATCAAATAAATATTCATTTGTGCACATATATACATATGTCATGTTCAATGCATGCTCAATTGACTTTTCCTGAGTATGTAACCTTATTCAAATATCTTAACCATTCAACATCATACTTTGTATACTGCCATTTTATCATCAGGTTTGTTCCTCTAAATTAGCTTAATTTACTCCAAATTACACTTATCCTTGAACATTTCCATGATAAAAAACTTCTTATAATGCACACATAATTGGTACTTTACATATGAAATTTTAGCAAGCTAAGTCTATACATTCACCAAAATTTTTCCAGTAACATATACTCATACATTCACCCAATTCTCATTCATAAATACCTTATGTTCTTCAGTACCCATTCATCCATACCTTATACACATTATTCATTTCCTAAAGATCATATTTTCATTAAAATAACTCATTTATTCTTTTAACAAATCAGAATTTCCAGATTTGAACTCAACATATCAAAATAAACCATTCTTTAAGTTATGACTTCAAATAACTACATAAACTTATCAAGATATTTTCTAGCCAAACTATTTCATAGAAGCATTAATAATACAGCAATAATCATTTTTCATGTTTTATACTTTGACTAATTATAGCTCTAAAGCATCCAAAACTTAGGAAATAATATAAAGTTCCTACACAGGGGTCTGTCATAGGCAATATTAGTAAAACAAGCATAACGTAAGCTCTAGTCATTATCTAATCATGAACCTTTCACAGGGGTTAATATAAGATCTCGATCTACAACTTTCATTGCTTTAGTTTCTTCAAATTCATGTCTTAAAGATATGTAAACTAGGTCAAAAGAGGAAGATGAAATTGAAACCAGAATTTAGACCTACAACTTTAATTTTCTAGATTTTTTAACACTTTATACCAAAATTAAAACATCCTCTTTATAGTTCATCAACTACACCTCTATTAGGCCTGAATTATACTCCAATTCCTCATTAATAACCTCTCCAATTCTAGTTCAAAATTATTCAATTAAATGCTCACAAATCCTATTCTTTCATGCATCAAAAATCAAACCAGAAATCTATCTTACATTATCATGCATATAGGTCTAATTCTTTCTTAATTCAATAACACTCTTTTAAAAAGTTTCTTTGGAATAAATCCACCTTCTTTATACATTAAATTCCAGTCGAATTCATCCATATAATGTGTAACACACAACTACCATAGCGTAATAACCCGATTTCCGTATTGAGGGATAGAGCATTAGTTGTCAATGGAGTTCATGAATTTGCATTTCATTCACATGCATATCATTAGCTTATACACATATGAAATATAAACTAGAATACATTACAAAGATAGCATATGCACTCAACTGATTTATTCCGGGGTATGAAAAGTTTAAATGTTCATTATGTGAATTGTAACATATTTATGCCGTGAATTTTAGTATGATTGATTACAAGTAGTAAAATTGGAATTAATTGATATAATTAGAAAATTGAGGGATTACAATGTATATTTAGTTTAGGAAAAATGCCAATGATAAGATAAATTAATACATGAAAATTAGAATGATTAAGCTATAATTGAGTGACATTTGGCATTGATCATTGTGGGACAAATGGACTAGTAACTTGATGAAAAATGGCATTGATTAATGGAAAAATGGTAACACCTAACACCTTAGGTGTAACATTC
The DNA here is from genome assembly GCA_025594535.1 of Erythroxylum domingense. NCBI lineage: Eukaryota > Viridiplantae > Streptophyta > Magnoliopsida > Malpighiales > Erythroxylaceae > Erythroxylum > Erythroxylum domingense. The sequence continues at coordinate 10,729 of JANQBM010858492.1, read as the reverse complement.
AGCAGGAGCAAACTTGGTTCAACTCATTTCTTGTTTTTTCTTCTCTCACTCACATCACTGAAACTCTTTTATTTCACCTTCCTGAACTTGCTTATGATTATGCCTAATTGTTGCACAAATAATTCATGTTTTAGCCTCACAAAGTTAAGTAAAAGATCAGCTTGAAGTTGCCTTACTACACCTAGCCAAAATCCATCTAAGTTTTACCTTGAATGTGTGATGTTTCTGCTTGCTTGGAGTACTGGATTGGGTTGATCTATTAAGCTAGAATTCGAGTTAAACATATAAGTAAATTTTAGTATTTATAGCATGTTATGATAGAGAATTGATGATGATGAATTAGGATGAATTACATAGGATGATAATGATTGATTGTGCTGGAAATTCTGCATGAACTTGGGTAATTTTCTGTTCTATTTTGCATGTACGAAAAGAGTAACTTAAGGATTTTTTTATGGAATATTTAAGTTGGGATTTGAGGTATAATTGATGGATAATTCATGGTAAAGATAGGGGTTATTGAAGTGTTCTTGAATCTAGAAAATTATAGATGTAGGTCGAAATTCTGGTTTCAGTTTCAACTTCCTCTTTTGATCTATTTTACATATCTTTAGAGCACGAATTTGGAGAAACTCAAAGAATGAAAGTTGTATATATAGGTCTTATATTGAACTTTGTAAAAGTGTCTTGAAACAATAGTAACTATATCGTAAGTTATGCTTGTTTTCCTAATACTACCTGTGACAGACTCCTGTGCAGAAACATTGTATTATTTCCTAATTTTTGAGGACTTTAAAGCTTGAATTAATCAATGTATAAAACATGAAAAATGATTATTGATGTCTTATTAATGCTTTTGTGAAACATTTTGGCTATAATATATCTTTATAAGTTTCATTGAAGTCAAAACCGCAAGAATGGACCATTTTGATGGGGTTGAGTTCAAATCTGGAAATTTTGATTTGTTTAAGGAATAAATGAGTTATTTTAATGAAAACATGATCTTAAGAACATGAGAAATGTGTATAAGGTATGGATGAATGAAAATTGAAGAACATGGGATAGTTATGAATGAGAATTGAGCAAATATATGAATTTATATTGTTGGAAAAAGTTTGGTGAATGTATAGATTTAACTTGCTGAAATTCCATATTTAAACTAACAATTATGTGCATGTGTGTTACAAGAGGCTTTTCATCATGAAAAATGTTCAAGGATAAGTGTAAAATATGAGTTGATAATGATATAAAGATGTTCTCATTTATGTAAGGTGATTCAAAGTATGCAAGTGATGAATTGGGAATGATTGAATGAGAACTAGGAAATTGTGTGAGTGTATAATCCTTGGAAAAAGAGTGATAAATGTGTGAGTGATGAATTGAAACTGATCAAGTGTATTAAGGCATAAACCAAATTGAAAACTAAATGACACACAAACCATGATGAATGTATAAGTATGATTTGTGAATAAGATGTCATACTCGGAATAATCAATTGAGCATGCAATAAACATGATACATATACATGTGTAACTTTGAGCATTCGTTTGATTGATCAATTAGTAATGTATAAATATGTGTATTGTTTGATTTAGAGGCACACATCAACCGACACCATCCAGACATTGCTAGCACATTGAGGTAATAGATAACTAGAGTGTGCTGTAAGTTAACCTAGTTATGTAAACTTAAATATTTAATCTTTTGTTGGAATTGTATATATAGTGGGTAACCTAGATGTGAGAATTGATTAAACTTAATTCCTATATAATGAATTGAAATTGATATAATTTTGATATTACTAATTCTGGACAATTGATTGTATAAGGAGTTTGATATTCAAGACTGTATTGGGAGTGTTTGTGATTTGAATGTGAATAAGGAAATTGAATGCTCAACTATTTGTTGAATGCGAGACTTAGATCCAATAAAATGTGAAAATTGAATGTGCTCATTGACTGGAAGTTATTGATGATATATTACGTGAACTATTTTGTAACACACCACTACCATAGGACATATGCCTGAAATTCTTGAGAATATCCAAGCATATACCTATAGGAATGGCATATTAGAGTAGTCACATTCACTTAATATGGCATCATATACATCAAAAGTAATCATAAAAACAACTTATGTCATTTCATTAACAAAACATGTTTTACACTATTATTTCATTACAACCCATCCATATATTTACAATATAGAAACCATATGTGATCATACTATTTTAAACAAAAAGATTCTACATGAAATGAAAACTATACAAAGTAATATATCTAAAATCCTTAAATGACACGGACCAGAACTTTGAGTCATATTTTGATCCAAAATGAACAATACTAAACTTCAGTTAGCTTGCTCTACTAGCAAGGTCTCCTCTCAGTACTTGAAAATCAACGTTGCAATTTTGATAAGTTTAGCGAACTCAATGAGTGATCCATCATCGATGTGTTCACTCAAAACAAAACCCATATATATCAATGATTAACATTTAACTAAATTAAAGTAACACTTCATTTAGAGCTATAACTCATATTCTAAAATTTGCATCATAATACAAGAAGCATTTAAAAATACAATCCCTTTTTAAGTCATTCCAGAAGTACATTCCAAATGTAAGAATATCATGTAATCATTTCAAAATATAACACTAATTTATCACAATTCTTCATATCACCGTCTAAGTTATAAGCATTTCTCAATATCAACACAACATAATTCAACATTCATTTTCAATCAATATCATGAAAACATTTAAAGATACAAATGCAAATGAATATGATACTCATTCCATTTTAACTTTATTATGACCGAGTGCCTATTTCACTATTCTGTATCCGTTGTGGATATTGGGTTCTTTTAAATACTATCTCGTATTTGTTGTAGATACTTGGCTCATTAATTGTTGAGCCTAAGGCTCTAATGCGTATAAATGAGGTTAAAGATCTTTTCTTATTGGCTACTCCAGTTACAACTCCTTTATGTGAACATGCATCATATAATGGAGTGTAATAGTTTACATAATATATCATCAATCACTTCCTGTCAATGAGCACATTCAATTTTCATAGTTCATTGTATCTAAGTTAGGCATTCAACATATAATTGAGCATTCAATTTCCTTATTCACATTCAAATCACAAACACTCCCGATACGGTCCTAAATATCGAACTCCTCAGATAATCAATTGTTCGGAATCAGTAATATCAAAATTATATCAATATCAATTCATTATAGAGGATTTAAGTTTAATCAATACAATTTGTATATAACACATTACCAATCGAAATCTCAAATCTAAGTTACCCACTATACATACAATTCCAATAGAAGTATAAATATTTAAGTTTACACAACTAGGTTAACTCACAGTACACTCCAGTTAGTTATTGCCTCGACGTGCCGACAATGTCTGGATGGTGTCAGTCAATTTGTGCCTCTAAATCAAACAATACGCACATGTACACACTACTAATTGATCAATCAAAAGAATGCTCAAAGTTACACATGTATATGTATCATGTCTAATTGAACAATTGATTATTCTGTGTATGAAATCTTATTAACAAATCATACTTATACATTCATCATGGTTTGTGCATCATTTAGTTTGCAATTAGGTTTGTGATGTGATCACTTTCAATTCATCACTCACATATTTATCACTCTTTTTCTTAGGATTATACACTCACACAATTTCCAAGTTCTCATTCAATCATTCCCAATTCATCACTTGCATACTTTGAATCACATTACATGAATAAGAACATCTTTGTATCATTATCAACTCATATTTTACACTTATCTGTAAACATTTTTCATGATCAAAAGCATCTTATAAGACACACACAATTGTTATTTTAAATTTGGAATTTCAACAAGCTAAATCTATATATTCACCAAACTTTTTATAGCGATATAGGTTCATATATTTACTCAATTCTCATTCATAATTACCCCATGTTCTTCAATGCTCATTCATCCATACCTTATACACATTTCTCATGTTCTTAAAATAACTCATTTATTCCTTAAACAAATCAAAATTTCCAGATTTGAACTCAACCTCATCAAAACAGTGCATTCTTGAGGTTATGACTTCAAGTAACTACATAAACTGATCAAGATATCTTCTAGACAAACTGTTTCATAGAAGCATTATCAATAATCATTTTTAATGTTTTATACTTTGATTAATTCGAGCTCTAAATTCCTCAAAAATTAGGAAATAAGATAAGTTTTCTGTACAGGGTTCTGTCACAAGTAGTATTAGGAGAACAAACATAGCTCAAGATCTAGTTACTATTTTATCAAGACACTTTCACAGATGTCAAGATGAGACCTATATCTACAACTTTCATTCTTTGATATTCTTCAAATTTGTGCTCTACAGATATTTAAAATAGATTGAAAGAGGAAGATGAAATTGAAACCAAAATTTTGACCTACAGCTCTAATTTTCCATATTCAAGAACACTTCAATAAAACCTATCTTTACCATGAATTCTTCATCAATTATACCTCAAATTCCAACTTAAATCATCCAAACAACAATCCTTATGTTACTACTTTCGTAAATGGAAAAACAAACAGCAATGGACACAAGTTTATATAGAAATTTCCAGCACAATCAATCATTAACATCATATGTAATTCATCCTAATTCATCATCATCAATTCTCTCTCATAACATGCTATAAATACTAATCATTTACTTACATGTTTAACTCCAATTCCAGCTCAAAAGATCAACCCAATCTAGTACTCCAAGCAAGCAGAAACATCACACATTCAAGGTAGAACTTAGATGGATTTCGGCTAGGTGTATTAAGGCCACTTCAAGCTAATCTTTTACTTAACTTTGTGAGGCTAAAACATGGATTATTTGTGCAACAATTAGGCATAACCATAAACAAGTTCAAGATGGTGAAAGAAAAGAGTTTCAGTGATTTGAGTGAGAGAAGAAAGAATAAGAAATGAGTTGAACCAAGTTTGTTCATGTTACACCTAAGGTGTTAGGTGTCATCTAATGGAATAGCCACATGTCTAAAGGCATGTTCAACATTTATCAAGTATAAGTGCTGCCATATGTTACCATTAAAGCTAGGTCACAAGTCATTTAATTATAGCAGCCATTTTTCCATTAATCAATGCCATTTGTCATCAACTTACTAGTCCATTTGTCTCATATTGATTAATGCCAAATGTCACTCAATTATAGGCTTAATCATTCTAATTTTCATGTATTAATTTATCTTATCACTTGGCATTTTTCCAAAACCAAATATACATTATAATCCCTCAATTTTCCACTTATATAAGTTAATTCCAAATTTACTACTTGTAATCAATCATACTAAAATTCAAGGTATAAACATGTTACAATTCATATAACGAACATTTTAAACTTTTCATACCTCAAAATAAATCAATTGAGTGCATATGCTATCTTTGTAAAGTATTCTAATTCATATTTCATATGTGTATATGCTAATGATATGCATGTGAATGAAATGCAAATTCATGAATTCCAATGACAACTAATGCTCTAGCCCTCAATATGGAAATCGGGTTATTACAATTCTCCCCCTTAAGAAATTTCGTCATCAAAATTCTTACCTGATTGATTAAATAGGTGGGGGTATTACTTTTTCATATTCTCTTCAGTTTTCCAAGTAGCTTCTTCTCTTGAATGATTCTTCCAAAGAACTTTGACCAATGGGATCACTCAATTTCTCAGCTGTTTGGTCTGATAACCAACAATATGGATTGGTTCCTCAATATGACTCAGGTTACTTCAACTTCTTGTTTAAGTAAGATATGGGTCATATCTGACTGTTATATTCTAAGCATACTTACATAAAACACATTGTGAATCTGAGCCATTTCTTTTGGTAATTCTAGTCTATAAGCTAATGGTCTAACTCTCTCAGTAATCTCATATGGACCAATGTATCTAGGGCTTAACTTACCTTTTTTACTAAATCTTAGGACTCCGTGATACTCTCAGAAATACTTTATCACCCATTTGGTATTCCATATCCCTCTGATGTTGATCGACATAACTCTTTTGTCTATCTTGAGTTGCCTTAATTTGGTTACGAATCAATTTCACTTTATCCACATTATCTTGAATCAATTCTAGACCTTTAAAGATACTTAAATCCCAATACAATGGTGACCAACATTTCCTACCGTATAAGGCTTCTTATGGAACCATACCGATACTACTGTGATAGTGATTATTATATGCAAAATTGATAAGTGCTACATAATGGTCCCATACTCCTTGGAACTTCAAAATATAAGCTTTGAGCGTATCCTCAATAGTCCTAATAGTCCTCTCACTTTGACATCTTTCTAGGAATGAAATGTTGTATTGAAATTCAACTTCATACCCATGGCTAACTATAAACTACCCCAAAATCTGGAAGTGCATATAAGATCCCGATCAGACATAATAGATACTTTGGCTATTTTGGCAGAGGTTAGTTGTCTGGAGGGTAGACAAATAACGAGCAACCATCACAAATGCCTAGTTGTGAGCACTATGAAAAGAAACATGGTGGGGAATGTTGGAGGTTAACGGGAGCTTGTTTATGTTGTGGCTCTCATGAGCATCAGCTTAGAGCCTATCATATAGTTTCTAGAGCATAGTTTGGAGTGAGAGGGGGCTCAGTGACTGAGACAACTATCTAGCAAAGCAAAGCCAGTGGAACGAGACAAAGAGGTAAAGGTTTCTTAGGTCCTAGTGTTAGGGCTAAAATGCAGAGTAATAAGCCATAATACTGACCCAAAAATTTTACTATCACCAGACAAGAGGCTCAAGACTCCCCAAATGTCGTTTCAGGTGTGTTACATATCTTTCAATTTGAGGTATTTGCATTGTTGGACCTTGGGTCTACACATTCATTCATCACCTCGCATTTGGAATCTAGAATGAGTGCTTATTTCATTTACAATCAATATCAAGAACACATTTAAAGATACAAATGCCAAGGAAAATGAGACTCGGTCCATTTTAACTTTGTTGTGACCGAGTGCCTATTCCACTGTCTCGTATCCGTTGTGGTTACCAGGCTCTTTTCAGTACTGTTTCGTATCTGTTATAGATACCAGGCTAATTAATAGTTGATTTTGGGGCTTTGATGTGCATAACTGAGTTTAAAGCTCTTTTCATGTTGGCTACTCCAGTCACAACTCCTTATGTGAACATGCATCATCCATTTTGGATCAAGATATAGGTCAAAGGTTTGGTCAGCTGTCATCTGAGGATTTTAGATAGGGTACTTTGTATAGTTTTCATTTCATATAGACTCTTTTGTTTAAAACAGTGTGCTTACAGATGGTTTCCGTATTGTAAGTATATGGATAGGTTATAATGAAATAACAGTGTAAAACATGTTTTGTTAATGAAATGAGATATGTTGTTTTTTTAATTTCTTCTTATTTGTCTAATGGCATATTAAATGAATAAGACTGCTCTAACATGCCATTCCCATAGGGTATGTGCTCAGATATTCTCAAGAATTTCGGGCATATGTCCTATGTTAGTGGTGTGTAACAATTTTTTGTATCAGAGAATGGTTGGGTATCCTTAGAGACATATAAGAGCATTTAGATGTGATATACAGTGAGAAATTCATATAGTGCTTACGGGTATTGTTTGATATAGTTCATCCGCCATAGGAGATCACGTCGTAGAGTCAACTAACCTTGAGTCCATAGGAGCCAATAGAGAGTCTCCAGCACCTCAGTCAGAACAGATGCCTCTGAGAATTCCTGAGAGAAGGGAGAGGAGGTTTGATAAGCTCCGAAAGTAGGAGATTGTAGACTTCTATGGAAGTATAGACCTTGCAAAGGCAGAAGGTTGGTTAGAGGGAACTGAACGAGTGTTTGATTAGATGGACTGCAAGTTCGATGAAAGATTTAATTAGACAGTCTCACTACTGCAAGGTCCAGCATATCAATGGTGGAAGACTATTCCTAGCGGTTCTGCCTGACCGTGTAGACTAAAGTGGGAAGAATTTCTAAAAGTTTTCAAGAAGAACTAAATGCCAAAAATCTACTTGGACTGGAAAATGAAGGAGTTCCTCGATCTGAAATAGAGGAACTCCACAGTAGCAGAGTACTAAGTGCGATTCAATGAGTTGATGGGGGTATGCTATAGCTTTGATCCCGACAGATGAAGATAAGTGTAGACAGTTCGAGGATGGGCTAAATATGGAAATTAGAACGAGGCTGGCCATTACCAATTTGAGTAGTTTTGTTGAACTGAGATCTGTTTCGGTCAGAATTGAGCAGTTGCTAAAGGTTGGACAAGAAAAGTATAAACAGGAGCCCAAAATGAAGAGATCTAGCGAATTTCAAGGTAAATCTAGTAAAAGATTTAGTAAACTCCAAAGCAGACAGCCACGATCATAGCAGAGATTGATACAATCAGGGTTTAGGCTGAGAGGAGGCTTTGGCTATTCTAGTAGACTTCAGTTACCTGGAGGGTAGATATATAACAAGCAACCATCACAGATGGCTAGTTATGAGCACTATGAAAAGAAACATGGTGGGGAATGTTGGAGGTTAACGGGAGTTTGTTTACATTGTAGCTCTCATGAGCATTAACTTAGAGCCTATCCTGCAATTTATGGAGCCTAGTCTAGAGTGAAAGGGGGCTCAGTGACTGAGACGACTATCTAGCAAAGTAGAGCCAGTGGAACAAGATAGAGAGGTAAAGGTAGGGATAGAACTAGTTCCATAGGTCCTAGTGTTAGCGCTGAAGTGCGGAGTAATAAGCCATAATACTGGCCCAAAAATTTTGTTATCACCAGACAAGAGGCTCAAGACTCCCCAGATGTCGTTGTAGGTGAGTTACATGTCTTTCAATTTAAGGTATTTGCATTGTTAGACCCTGGGTCTATACATTCATTCATCACCCCGCATATGGCATCTAGATGGAATAGCTAACACCGGTGTTGTAGTCAACTTGCTGGAAACCCTCCCCAGGCAGGTCACGGGCCCGACATCCTACGTGACATCTGGACGTGCTTCTCACGAGGGAGGGATTCCCCACCAGTGATACTTAAAACAAATAAACTCATTTAACTTATCTCCGAACAAAAATTAGAGGTAAATCATAAGAAAATTCAATAGGTGTTGGCCCTAGTAAAAAGGCGTGGTGGGATCGTAAAATAAGCATAGACAATAAAATAAATCAATCAAGAACAAAAATTTCAGAAAAACTTTAATACACAATTTAATAGATAACAATGATTTATTACAAATAGCTAACACATAATTTCAAATAATTTAAATTTATAGGAAGGGTACAAATAATTTCCTCCTATTTGTAAAAATATTTTCATGTCCAAAAATAATCCAAGAATATTTAATTTGATAGAAAAATCAAAATGAGGCTTTTTGAAAAATCAGAAAATCAGAAAAGAAACAAAGAAAATCGGATTTGGGGCAGGTCGCGATCGTTCAAAAGAACGATCGCTACTTTGCACCCTTAGGTGCGGGTCGCGAGTGCGAGACCTCGCGATCGCGAGGAACCCCGAGTCCGGGCCTGCCTCGCTACCGTAATCGTCTCGCCCTCTCGAGGCACGCACTGGACGAGTGCCCTCGCGACCGCTAGGCGCTCGCTCTACGAGGAGCCTCGGACTGGCTCGCTTTCGCGACCGTCTCGCACTCGCGAGGGCCGCGAGGCTAGTCCCTATCAAGCAGCAGAAACTTCAAAACTTCCTATCTTCTCACTCAGAACTCCCAAAATTTTAAATTTGGTATCAATAGAAAGCTAAAAGAAAACTATACAACTATCATGAAGGATTCAAAAACTAATTTGGTCTCTAAGATCATTATAAATAACTGCAAAGAATCTGCCTAAACAATGAAAATGAAGAACACCCTAATAGCAATAGAAACTCTAAACACTATATCTTTCCACCCTATGGTCCAAAAACTTCATACTTCATATCATCAGAACGATAAAAAGGAGATCTACATCTTCCATGAAGACTCTACGAACAATTTTCAAACTCTAAGAGGGTCAAAAATTACTCAAAATTTGAGCCCAGAAAATTCAAAAATTTGACTGCATCTGTCCTAAAATTAAACAATCCATATCTTCCAATCCCCACATCCAAAAACAGCACATGACACTTCATTGGAAAGCTATGTAAATCCTCTATAACTTTCCAGAATACTACCTAACCCAATTTAATCCACATCAGCCCAGAATTTGGCTTCAAAGTACTGCAAATACAATCCATTCAACAACACCTGCAGCAAACTTCAACATCCCACATCTTTTAACTCCCACATCCAAAATCAGTATATGATACATCAATGGGAAACTATGAAAATCCTATACATTTTTCCAGAAGACTACTCAGCCCAATTCAGTCCACGTCAGTCCAGAATTGGCCTCAAAAATCAGAACACTCAAAACCTATCCTTATGCTATTTTGCAACAATAAACTCAAAAATGCAATCCGATGAAAGCAATCAACCCAATTCTTCAGAAATCTGAATATTCTTCATTAATACAAAAATAAGCATTCTTACAAAGCTTTAGGGTTCATTTTCTTAGCCCAATACATAAAATCTCAAAAACAAAGAAACTACATAAAAGTAGCTTTGCTAAACAAAAATACAACTAAAGCTTTGTTATCAAAAATACAATTTCAAAAACAAAAGTAAATGGGAGTGGTGCCTCGCCCCGGTACGGTC
>JANQBM010858384.1:0-13411 GCA_025594535.1 Erythroxylum domingense | reverse complement strand
CACTCACCTTTTTCTTTGCAAATTTCGGACCCAACGCCACAACGTTTGTGGTTCCGGCGGAGATTTTCCCGGCGAGGTTGAGGTCAACCTGTCACGGGATATCAGCAGCAAGTGGCAAAGCTGGTGCCATTGTTGGTGCATTCGGGTTCTTGTATGCTTCACAGAGTAAGGACCCCAAACAGACCGATGCAGGTTATCCACCAGGCATTGGGGTGAAAAATTCTCTCATTTTGCTTGGTTGCATCAGCTTTGTTGGTATGTTGTTCACTTTGTTGGTGCCTGAATCAAAAGGGAAATCTCTTGAGGAATTATCCGGTGAAAATGATGGAGAAATTGTCCCTGTTGAGGACGAATATAAGGCGACTTCATCTAGCACAGTACCAGTTTGATTAGTAACATTCATCGTCATCGTCAAAAGCAAGCTCCGATATATTTATTTATATGCTGTCATGAAAAATAGTAGTACGCAGTTTAAAGAGGCTCGTTGAAGTAGCTTAAGTGAAAGTGCCAAATTTTCATCATGTGAACTGGAAGTGTTCTTTGCTTCTTTTAAATCTAAATATGTCGCCAATTTAATATTAATTCAAAGCGTTAGATGCTCCCATCCATTTTCCACTGGAAGGCAGTTGTTACTACTCGGACAACAAGCAGGAAAGAATCGTGGCCTCCTCCTCCACCTCCTCCTCCTCTTCTTCGTATTATTATATTTTTAAAATTAAGTAATTATATCGATTTCTTAAAAATATAGAGTTAACATAGATAAAGATAAGAGGTAACAAAAATAAGAGAATAACCTATTATTAAAAATAGATGAAGAATAAAACGGTGATCCTGTTAACCTGTTACGGTGGGTAGACAAGAAATATTTAAGCTTTATTTGGCAAGTATTAAAAGCTGACGATGACCTCATTCTTGATTACCATAACGCCAAGCTTTAACAGTGTATCAATACGCGTGTTGTTTAACTTTCCACATGTACTCAAGAAGGTTGCAGCTGATGGTGAGAGGAGTCCACATCCTCTGTCTAAATTCATGTTCTATTATGTCTAAGATAAATCATGTTCTATTCTGTCTAACATAAAAATGACATCATTTTTATCTAAAATTTAAAGGCACACTTATTCTTTTGTCTAACTCAAACTATCCTATTAGCCAAGCCGCGAATCAGCCGACCTCCGCTCTCTCCTCTCTCCCCTTCTTCTTGGTAACTTTAGAAAGTATTTACCTGTTTGCTTCTTCATATGAGGTTATCTGAGAAAATGGAGCATGCACGACCGTGCGACATAACGCATGGCCATGCATGCTCTGTTTCATAATTAATTATGCGCACGATGGTGCATTATGCTGCATGACTGTGGCATTCAAAAAAGAGAAAGTTGGGATTGCCATGACTCTTCTTATTGGATCAGCAACTGGTGCAATCTGAAGTGCTGCATCTTTCCCACTTGATGTTGGTCGAAAGCACATGCAGCATGAGGCACTCAATACAAGGCAACACCATAATATGCTTCATGCTTTTATGACCATTCTTGAGAATAAAGGTCATGTTCTGTAAATTTTGTCTATATGAATTGTTAAGGTTGTAATTAAAATCTTGTATAAGAAGAATATTGTTTTTATTGGTATAATTTAATGATATTTTACTTTTAGCAATTATTTTTTTATAATATATTAACAATAAAGAAAATATTATATATAATAATTTGGATTAAAAATGTTACAAACACTCGAGGTTAGTTGAAAGCACATGCAACATGGGGCACTCAATGGGAGGCAGTACCATAATATGCTTCATGCTCTTATGAACATTCTTGAGAATGAAAGAATACTAGGTCTGTATAGAGGATTGGGTTTAAGCTGCATGAAGTTAGTCCCTACTGCTGGAATTTCTTTCATGTGCTATGAGGCATGTAAGAGTACACTGATTGCTGAGGAGGAAGAATCATAGGACTCAAAAAATGGGAAGTGATTACTTGGAGAAGCTATACCTCTAACTAGACTAGTGCTTTCAGGAGGAAGAAGAAACAAACTAAGTTATCCTGCACCAATATATCTTTTGTCCAAGAATTAGTTTATTGGGTTAAACAAAGTGATTTCTTTTATTATGAAAGGTGAACATATGTCATTGACAATTCTTTGTATATTAGAATTTTTATTCCCCTTTCTTGCCTTGCTATGTGAAATAGTTAAAAATGAAAGAATATAACTTTACCACAATTTAGTCGACTCTTTACACCAAAACAAAAACAAAGAGGGTTGGCTTTATAAAGTTGGAAGTTCCAACAAATTATTTGCAGTTAATAGAGGCCTTTCTTGCTCTAATCTGAATCAAATACATTGAACGCTAGAAAAAGCGTAGAAAAGGTCAAAACATTTGTGTTGACGACAGTATTTTGTACTTTGACCTTGTAAGCGCAAAAATGAAGGTGAAATAACCACCAAAAGAAAACTGAATATAAATTCATTCGGTTAATATGTTCCTAGCATCATTAATTTCCACAAATAATAAGCACAAAAACTTGTGTTTGACCTAATTTTAGCAAGTTCCGTTGTCACCCTCATGCACAAGCACGATCGTTACAAAGAGATAATCATCTGCAGTTGCACGATCGTGCTTGTGCATGATTGTGATAGAGAGGCAGTCAGCTTCAGTTGCATGATCGTGACAAAGAGGTATTGTTCTTATAGTTGCACGATCACACTCTAACAGCTTTCTACACTTGCTGGCCATAACTTCCTCTCCGGACCTTCTATTGACTTAAAATTTGAACTACAACCTCCTCACACATTATCCTTCCTTTCCACAAAATTTCATTGTCATCTGAATTCTCTAAATCTACCCAGTGGTGCCATTAAATCACCTGTACCACATCTACAGCTGCAAATCTGATACCTGCATAATTCACCAACAAGGTGCATCAATCCATCCTAAAAGAAATAAGCTCCAAAACCACCCTCAACCACTAGATAATGTAAAGACACAACTAAATACTTCAAAAACCAAGAAAAGATGCAAAAGATGCTAAAGATCAAATAAACTAGAACTAAAACACACAATAAAGCACTTAAAACATATGGAAACACACTAGAAATATAACTTAAAAACATACTTATGAACTTCCTCACACTTAAACCTTTACTTGTCCTCAAGTAAAATCAAACACAACTAATATACTCTATCAATTCATCATCACAAGGATTAAAAGCATGCAATATTTCAAACTTCAGCCACTCGAGTGTCCAATTACTACATACATCATAACTAATTTTTATTGGCATACACAAACAAACTCAAGTTATGACACTATCGATCACAGGCAAGCATAAAATCAAAATGAATCTTCCTCACAGAGTTCACTCATTTCACTCAAGTGTTTAAGGTTAGTGTTTTGCATAAGACTCCCTACAGAAAAGTACACTACTATAGGCTTACAAATACACCAATTCTTCTCCACAGTGATTGCATGCACAAATAGATCAAAAGGACTTTGTTGAGGATTGTAATGAGGCTAGGGTTTAAGGGCTCATCACAAGCACTCATAGAATACTAAGTATGCAAAGGGACGCAAAATAATTTCTAAGACATGCAAATGGATATAACTAACTATGCCGCACTTATTGTTGCTACTATATGTTATTCTTTTCCTTTTTTCTCTTTTTTCTTCTCTTTTTTTCACTAAAATAAAGAAATAAAAACTAACATTAGCAGCTAGATGTAATGTGCTCTAAAAGTAGAAGTAAAAAGAAAGCCACTTAAAGCGTCTCATTAAAAAAAATTAGTCAAAAATCCCAAACTAATGTAAACTTAGCACTCTATTAAACTTGTGATAGGGTAGGCTAATGAGGTTTGAGGTTTAAAATGAGGTGTTTTCTAGAAACAAAAAAAAAGGTTAAAGGCTCAAAGGGATTTGCAAGGGACAATGACATAGGTTGGTCATTTAAGTCAAGGGATAAAAGAACGAGGGCCTTAATCACTTCTATTTAGGATGCATCTAGCAGATTTAAATTGGTTTAGGGCAAGTTTTAGGGGTACTACCTATGCGAGTATCATACAATTAAGGAAATTATATGACTATGGAATAGAGTCATATAGGCTCAACTCCTCACTAAGGCTCAAATGAAAATCCATCATGTTTCTACACATCATTTAATCACTCAAATATCAATTTCTGAGAAAGTTTATGTAAACAACTACTCAAGCCAATCCGCATGGTTCACCTTCTATCCAAGTGGCCTAATTCAATCTTCAAGCGTGTGACTCAATCCTAATTCTGACTACTATGATAGAATTTCAAGGCAACAACTTCTATCTCAAAGATTGAAGTGTAGGGAAAATGATAAACCTAGAACTAGCAACCTAATATGCAACCTACAAGACATACCATAATGTAATGTAAATACAAACATCAAATAATTATTTACATAGCTTGGTAGCTACCTCCCCACACTTGAAGGAAACATGGTCCTCAATGTGTGGTGAGATAACAAATAACACAATTACTAAGGCCAAAAACCACAACACAAAATAAGTATCAATGCAACGGTCACAAAAAAACTAGAAAAAAACAAACAAACAAATACAAAAACAATAAAAGAGGGAGTTTATGAAGCTTATAGAGAGGGCGTAGGTGATGGGGTTGGAGATGGCACGTGGAGTCCTTACATCTCCCAAGAATTGTAAATTTTCTTGTTGAGGTACCGCTATTGGTGGGCTATCAGTTGCATTTGCTCATTCATTTAATTGAGCTGCTGCTGTGTCTTTTTGTTGGTTTCAGCCAGGAGTGTGTATACTATCTCCCAACCTAATGCCCCCTCTTGCTCCTCACTTGATGAATATGAGTCCAGAGAATTAAGTATGGAACTTGAAGCTCCACTTGAAAACCTATGCTTGACTGCAGTGCATGGCTAAGGATGAGCTTGATGTTGCGGTGCAGTAAAATCTCCCCATGTCTTAAGTACGGTGCATCAAATAAGATCAATCTAAAAATGTTAAGCCAAAACTTGGAAGAGAATGAGCTGTGGGTGCCGAAACTGGAGAGAGGGGAGTGTAGGACAGAGAATAATAAATGGGGGTGTGTTTTTAGGGTTGTTTTAAATGGGTTGTAGGGTTGTTTTAAAAACTTGCCCTAGAGCACGATCGTGCAGTTTGATGAATGAAACTTTATGTCATGATTGTGCAACCTTTGATGAATGAAGGCTATTGTCACGATCGTGGTAATGCACGATCATGCATTTTGGCGAAGGAAAGGTTCTATCACGATTGTGATAGTGCACGATCATGTATCCCTAACGAACGAAAGCTTCTATCACGATCGTGCTTATACACGATTGTGCACCCCTGCTGTGTGAAAGCTTTTATTACATTCGTGCTTGTGCAAGATCGCACACCCTTGTTGTGTGAAAGGTTCTTTCACAATTGTGCTATTGTAGGATCATGACGGGGGTGTCACTCAGACTTGTTCTAATTCACTCAATGCACTTATTCTTCTATGTAACTCAAACTATTTTGTCCTATTAGCCAAGTCAAGATCCAGTCGACCTCTGTCTCTGCTCTCTCCTCTCTCCTCTTCTTCAGAAATTAATGAACTATGATGAATAAGGCATTTAACTCTCTTCTTTGTAACTTCAGAAAGCATTTTCCTCTCTTCTTCTTCGTATGAGGTTATTTGAGAAAATGCCGAACGGCCGTGTGGCTTAACGCACGACTGTGTAGCATATACACGGCCGTATAAGGTTATCTGAGAAAATGTCGAACGACCGTGTGGCTTAACGTACGGTCGTGTATATGTTACACAGTCGTGCGTTATGTCTTTCATAATTAATTAATTTTATTAAGGAATTAAAATGAAAATTAACATATTACAAAAATACAATATTAATAAATTCTTTACAAATAAAATTAGGATAATGATGATGATTATAATGTTTGTCATTTCCAAAACAATTATTAGTAACATTTCCTGCCATTTAACTTATTTGTTTATCCAATTTTCAGAAACTTTATTTTCTTCCAGCAAATTAACTTACGATCCTCTCCCAAAAATCTACCTTTCTACCTCTATTTTGTTAGTCTGTATCTCCCTCTCTGTGTTTACTTTTTTACCATTTCTCTATGTTAATCAATTATTGAGGAATGGTTGTCTTTCTCCTTTGTTTATTTACTTGTTGGTTGTTAAAGATAATTTGTTATTTATGTTTTCATTACAGTAATTGTTGAAGATATTTAGAATTCATTGTTATCTAACTTTTATGTTTCTGTTTAACATTTTTGTATTCATTATTATCTAACCTTTATGTTTCTGTTTATAATTTTTGCTTTTACATATACGTTAGTGATAATTAATGTGTAAAGGTTGAGTTGCTTGTTATTTATGTTTTCAGTAAGTGTTGAAGATATTTGAAATTTGTCGGTATCTAATTTTTTTGGGAGTGTTTATAGTTTTTGTTTTTACATACACATCAGTGATAATTAATGTGTAAAGGTTGAGTTGCTTAATTTTAACTTGTAGTTAAGAACTTCTAAAACATATTATTTGTAATATGGGAACAAAAAGTTATCAAATCTCTGATAACTTTTTTAGTTATAGGAATGAAATAAGATATGCATGGCAAATAAAAAAAAACATCCTAGATTTTTCTTAATACTTATTTTTGGTTGTGTTAATAATTTTATATGAAAATAATGGTACTCATTTGTGAATTTGACAAGTGTAAAAATAGAAGGTAGATCTACTCCATTTTGTCATTTAGATTATGAAATTGAGAAGGAGCAGCATAACAATGATATTGGCATTAGGAATGAGAGTAGTAATATGAATTCAAGAGATTTGGTTGTAAAAGGGTTAGTATCGAAAATTAGCATACAGTTTGATACAAAAAAAGAAGCTTATCAATTTTATTTAATTTATACTAAACATGTGGGCTTTGGAATTAGAAGAAGCAAAAGTCACAAAGATAAATTTGGTAAATTGATTTGTAGGCTTTTTTGTTGTAGTGTTAAAGGTAAAAGGATGCCAGATAAAAAAGATTTGTATATAATAGCTTCACGTTCAGAAACAAGATTTGGTTGTCAGGCAAGAATGAAAGTTAATAGTGTGCAAATTGGAAAATTTCAAATGATTCAATTTACGAAGGATCATAATCATTACCTTTCAAGTCTTAACAAAACACATTTGCATAGAAGTCACAGAAAGATATCTTCAGCTACAACAATGCAAATTGAAATGGCTAATGATGTGGGAATTCCACCAAAAGCATCCTATGATCTTATAGTGAGATAAGCAGATGGGAGAAATAATGTTGGCTTTATTTCGAAGGATTACAAGAATTATTTAAGATCTAAAAGAATAAGAGACATGAAAAAGGGAGATACAGGTGGTGTGTTAGAATATTTGTATAAAATGCAGGTTGAAGATCTTAATTTCTTTTATGCCATTCAAGTAGATGAAGATGATTTTGACATGACGCAAAGATGAGGAATGACTACTTAGACTTTGGTGATGTTGTTTGCTTTGATACTACTTACAAGAAGAATGGTGAGGGTCGTCCACTTGCTTTGTTTGTTTGTGTGAACCATTATAAGCAAACAATAGTTTTTGGTGTTGCACTCCTATATGATGAGACTGCTCTTACATTTGAGTGGTTGTTTGACACATTTGTAGAGCTATGTCTGAGAAAAAGCCTACAACTATTCTTACTGATCAGGATGCGACGATCGCAAAAGCATTAGCTTTAAGATGGCCTAAAAATAATCATTAATTATGTATTTGGCACATTTATCAAAATGTTGCAATCCATTTGAGTAGTGTTTTTTCTCAGTTTAAAGAATTTTCACAGGATTTCAGTTCATGCATATATGACTATGAAGAAGAAGAAGACTTTTCTAATGCATGGAATAAGATGTTGCAAAACTATGAACTTGAAGATAATGAATGGTTGAAACTTATGTTTCACATAAACGAAAAATGGACTTTGGTTTATGGACACCAAATATTTTGTGCAAACATGACCATCACCCAACGAAGTGAGAGCATGAATAACATTATAAAAAGGTACGTAAGTTATTAGAATAACTTTTTACAATTTTTTAATCACTTCCAGAGGCTTATTGATGATCGTCGATTTGATGAGTTAAAAGTTGATTTTAGAAGTAATGTAAGCACTCCAACTTTGTCAGCACCTGTTCAAATGCCAGAAGTGTTTAAATGTTTTCAAGATCAATGGAATCATTCTTATGATTCTAGTTTTCATCTTTGCAGTGAAGATGGTACGGCTTCAAAATATGAGATCAGTCTTGTAAGCAAGAGCTACTCTAGTATGGTCACTTATGATTCATCAAATGATGAAGTTCATTTTAGTTATCAGAAGTTTAAGTTTGCTGGCATTTTATGTTCTCATATGTTGAAGGTTTTTAACTTGAAAAATATTAGGAGAATCCCTAGTAAGTATATTTTGAAAAGATGGACACGGAAAGCGAAATTGTGGTACCTTGATAGTAAAAACTCCAGTATCAATGAAAGTGAAATGGATCCTAAAATGTTGTCAAGTATAAGAGATAAAGAATTGTGTACATTAAGCGTGCGATTGGTTACAAGAGCAGCAGAGAGGAGAGATACTTTAAAATTTATCAAAGATCATCTTTTAAACATATTGAACATGGTTGATGAGATATTGCAAGGTGAAGAAATAGTTAATGAAGAGAACCTAATATCACAATATAAAGAGTTGAGCCAACGGTCAAATACTGAAATGAATGTGATGAATTAAGCTGACATTAATTTTGGTGAAATGAATCACATAAGAGGTGTGAAAATGAAGACAAAACCTACATCAAGTAAGAGATTAAAGGGTGGACTAGAGAAAAGTTCAACAAAGAGAACGAATGTCAAAAATGCAAGACTTTAACAAATATGGCAGATTCAACACTCATCCCCCTTTCCAATACTGAGATTATATTTTTGGTGAAATTGTTTTCAAAGAATGTATATAATTTATATACTGATAATTTTAAGTAATTTTTGCTTATCTCTAACATACAAGATCCCATATTACATCAAGATCAGGTTAGCATTCTGTAATTAATAATGTCTGCATATGTTGTGATATTTGTTTTCAACAAATTTTCCTTTTATTTGTTATGAGAAATAGCAAATGCAGCCACTTTCTATTTCGAAGGATTTTACGAGTATGGTTTACAATCATGAAGACCGTATACCACATTCTCAGGTTCTATTTGTAGTATTGCCTTTTGGGCATAATCTTTTACTTAATTTAAATTTGTATTTATGAACCAATTGGTTATGACAATTATGAAATGCGACCAATCAGTGTTCGTATGGATAACTCAACTATGCTATGCGCTCATCATCATTATGGAACAAATTCTCTGGTATTATTTGAAATATTTTTTTATATTATTTGAAATATTTTCTTTTTGTAATATGTTATTAACCTTTGACTGATTTATCATGTTAGCTCATTGATGCTAAAACAAGTAAACAAAGTATTAGTGTTGTTATCCCACCTTTAATGCGCATGACTGATTTACTTATGGTAATTTGAAGAAAGTTCTGTCTTAATTTCAATTTTTATTAATAATCGCATTACATGTTTATAATTGTATTAATTAATTAACATGTATGTTGATTTACAGGCACAACAACATTTGGTTTTGAAAATTTGGGAGAAGTTAACAATTTAGTAGTTGGTATTTCCAAGGAAAAGTGTGGTTGTGCCTTCATGCTGAAAAGTTCTATATTTGTAAAAGATGATTATGATGTAAATTTAGGTGAAAACGGATTGTTGGTTGTTGATGTAAAGAAATTTAACATTTACTACAAGTTATTCAGAAAATAATTCTTATATGTTGCTTATATGTTAATGCAATGTACTTTATTAACTGCAAAAATGTTTAAGTAATATGTTATTGCAATGAAATTCATTATGTGGGAAAAAGTTAAGTAATTATGGGTTTGAAATTCTGGAATTTTGGAATTTGAAGGGTTTGAATTTGTGGGAAATGTGTTAAGTCATGAAAAAATGTTTAAGTAATGTATTATTGTAATGTAATTCATTAAGTGAAAATTTTTAAGTAATTCTGGGTTTGAAATTCTGGAATTCTGGAATTTGAAGGGTTTGAATTTCTGGGAAATGTTTTAAGTCATGGTCGTGACTTAACATGTATGACCGTGTGCATACAGTCATGCACGGCCTTCACTAAACATGCACAGCCGTGCAAGTCAACATGCACAGCCGTGCATGAATTAGCCTATGAGAAGAAAGTCAATTTTGTCAATAGGGCTCGCACCTTTTCAAATTCTTAACCAAAAAGTTTTTTTATTTCTTTGGTTTTGCATGTTAAAGACCTATGGATTTTCTTATTATTTTTAACTGGACAATCCATTAATTCAATTAATAGATGATTATATAAAATTTTAAAGATTTGTATTGGAGATTGGAAATAGATGGACTTTCTGTACAACATGTTTTATTGACAGGATTTATCACCACTTTAAGTACTTTAGCGTCTTAGTTTGTTACTTGGGATTTCCGATTATTCTCTTTTTTAATGTTAGCAATGTATTGTGGTCAAATAGCAATGAAAATGAATTATGTAAACAACAATTTCCCAACATTCCTTACCATTTTATTAAAGCAAAGCAAAACAAACAATACTAGACAACGAACAACAAATTTCCCAATTAGTAGTAAAAGATATGAACAATTATTTCAACAAACACAACCTAAGAATTGGAAAGTCATAATACTCTATGAACAAGTTGTTATTTGCATATTTAGCCAAAATCAACAAGCAGTTCAATTAAAAGATCTATCAAACAAGTGTGATATATACTCACTCAACTCTTCATTTTACCCATCCTTAATATAATAGGGAAACAAGTGTGATATATACTCACTCAACTCTTCATTTTACCCATCCTTAATATAATAGGGAACTATACGTAATGATTCCCCTCACTTAATCCATGAACCCAATTATACTCATTCAAATGCTTAACTTGCTTTACGGTAGGTACAACGAAGATGATAAATAATCAAGGCCAAGGTTGATATTTAGGTTTAAAGAAATAAAAGTTGTTATGTTAAGCTCAAAGGGGATTTATTAGAGGTAAGATCATGGTGACCTTTTAAGCAAAAAGGTTAAATCCTAATTGCCTTCATCATTTCAATATTTGCATAAGATTGTGTGATCTGAACTAGTATCTGCAAGCAAGTTATAGAGTTCCTTAATCATGAAAGAACACTCTCGACAAAGAATTACACAATTTGGTGTTTAATTTTTCAAAAAGGCTCAAAATCTGACCAAATGAAAAGTGTCATTCATCTATCACAATAGGCCAATGTCCTTTTAACTGAAATCCAAGTCAATTAGTCTAGGCTTGCAAGTATACTCATTCACTCATATTATGCATTTCTAATCCAAATTGATTTGATTTAATAATCATGCATATCTAACTACTAAATGGGAAAACAAACACACAAGACACAAATAATCATTTTTTTTCTTTTCTTCTAAACTATTACTCATGCAGCCCTTGATGTGATCAAAAAATGATAGCGTGATCTAAGACGCAAAAGAACAAAAGGAAGGAAAAAGATGAAAACAAAAAGAAATTAAAACAATAACCAATAAAAAAGGAAAGGTTAGAAACACGATACTAAGATAGGGGTGGAGGTTGTCCGAAACAAGCATTCAAATTGTCCATGAAGGTTCAAATCTCAGCCACACTCGCTTCAATGTTCTAGAACTTGTCATTTATTCGTCGTTTAAATGATATCAATTGATTTATTAGTGATAGATACTCCACGGAAACATATGAAGATGTCTGTTGCATATATTGGGGTTAGGGTGGGGGTTGGGGAGGTGGAACTTCATCTTCTTCTTCAGTTTCCATCTTCGCAACTCGAGTTTGCTTGCTGCTCGAATTTCCCCTGTCTCATCATGAATAAGAACATAGTGATCACCTTGCCGCCTGCTCAAATTTCAAACATGAGGCACGGAATATCTGAAGTGGGGTCTTGTGGGGAAGAAGAGGGAAATCTTAGTTGTTTCATTCTTGGAGGCATAGCTGGTTGTGTAGGTAGAGGCCGCGTTTGTGCTCCTAGTAACTTGGTTTGCTGGACGCGATGGCACTTTTGCGGTGACGACAAAGACGTTATTATAGGAGGAAGGTTGTGTGCATTAGTTTGAGTTAGAAAGCAATTTTTGTGTGCGTTTAGATGAGTTAGAGGGTGGTATTTATAGGGGAGGTGCAGTGCATGGGCGTGCACTCCTCTTGGGTGTGAATGCTACCAGTCACACCTACGAGTGGCACCAGGCGTGCAATGGTGCCAGTCACACCCGACTGCCACCAGTGCACAGGCTAGCACTGTGTGCCAGTCACACCCGTGACTGGCACCAATACAGGGGCGTGCACTGTGAACCAGTCACACTGGTGCCAATCACAAACGCCCTTGACTGGTTACATTGTTGTGGTTTTATTTCTAAGTTGTAATTTGTTGCTTTTTGATTTTGATTTATAAGATTGGAAGTTATATGCGTTGTTAGTAAGGAGAGATGCATTGCAGTGGAGGCTTTAATTAGTGATAAGAGAGTTGTCAAGGAACAAGAAGAATAACCACAAATGTGAATTTCCTATGTGGACGGATCATAATTAAAGGAAGGCATCGGTGCATATTTATTCATTAATGGATCTTTTGATATGGAAACCAAATATTTGTTATCTTTGAATTTTTCGGATGCTTTAGACAGAAAGGGGATCAAGTATCTGATAAAAATTTTCAATGGAGTTGTTACTCGACTTTACTAAAGAAAGGTATTTAAAAATATAAAGTAACAATATGAAAAGTCCTATTAAGAAAAAAGGAATTAGTTCAAGGTCCAATTAAAAAGAGGGTGGTAAGGATTGAAGAAGTTTCTCCCATAGAACAACCAACAATTGCATCATCAAATGAAGAAAGTCAGCAACAACCTTTACCAACATTGTTTGTTAGTCATGAGGGATCTTCACGTCTGTTATTGTGTAACCAAACATATTTACATTAATGCTGACATAAAAATTGTAATAAATTCAAATAAATTTGTTTTTAACGATTATAATAATATTTAAATTTAAAATAAAGTTTTTCAGTAAATAATATTAACAAAATCATCACAAAGCATTATTACATTCTGTTTATAAGAACGTCTCTAAAAATATTTACCTACAACAAAAAATTAGTAGCTAAAACTATTCTGCTAAAAAAACAAAATCGTCACTAAAAACTATTAGCTAACAAAAAAATCGTCACAAAATATTGTTACCTACGTTTACAAATGTAACATCCCCTCACTTATTGAAAAGGGTATTTTGGTAATTTGGGATGGGTTAGGATTATTGGAAGCGTTTTT
>JANQBM010858375.1:0-13411 GCA_025594535.1 Erythroxylum domingense | reverse complement strand
TAGAAATACTATTGAGTATTATTGGGAGCATTCTTGCTTTCTTTGTATTCTTTGAGAATACTTGACTTATCGAAGGACTGATTTTCCTTTGTGGCATCCCAAGTTAGATTTCTAAGAGACAAGTTCTCTTAGGGTTCTTTTCATTGATCAACATTCTCGTTAGGGTTCTAAGAGATAAGTTCTTTTAGGGTTTTTTCTATTGACCAACATTCTTCTAACCCCTTTTCTCTTTGTGATCTATTTCTATCCTTTCAATTTTGTTTCTTATGCTTCCATGTGTGTTTGATTCTAGTCGTTCTTGGGCATAGTTCCATCTTATTGAAGGTTCTCTAGGACAAGTTCCTATTGGGTCTCCCATTAGAAGACTTTATGAATGGATGGTTATGTCGTTTGCACCAAGCACCTTTGTGCGATTAATGAGCGAGGCATTGAAACCTTTTTTGGGCAGATTTGTAGTGGTTTATTTTGATGATATACTTGTGGATATTCATTGTGAGAGTGATCATGTGAGCCTTCTTAGACAAGTGTTTGAAGTATTAAGGAAGCAAAGGTTCTATGCTAAGATGGAGAAGTGTGAGTTTTTTATGAAGCGTGTGGTGTTTCTTGGGAATCATAATGGGAGATGGTATTATGGTTGACCAATCCAAAGTGGATGTAATTCGAAGTTGGCTAGAATGTTGATCCATCAATGATGTTAGGAGTTTTCATAGTTGGGTGTCATTTTATACAAGATTTATCCCAAATTTTAGCACACTTATGGCTCCCATGACTGAATGCATGAAGAAGGGTAGTTTTTAGTAGACTAAAGAAGCAAATGAAGCCTTTGAGATGACTGATAAAAAGCTTTATGAAGCACTCATTCTAGCCTTATCTGATTTCAAATTTGTTTTGCAAATTCGAGTGTGACACAAGTGGGGTTGGATTGGGGCAGTACTTACTCAAGATAAGAGGTCATTAGCTTACTTTAGTGAGAAGCTCAATGAATCACGGAGGAGATCTAGTACGTATTACAAGGATTTTTATGCCATTGTTAGAGCCTTAGACCATTGGAGTAATTATATAAGGCCAAAATACTTTGTGTTGCATTCGGATCATCAAACACTCAAGTTTATCAATGGACAACATAAACTAAACTCAAGGCATGCCTAGTGGTTTGAGTTTCTTCAATCCTTTCCATTTGTATCTAAGTATAAGCAAGGGAGTACTAATGTGGTGGTTGATGCGTTGTTAAAAAGGTACTCAATTCGTACCATTCTAGAAGCTAAAATACTTGGGTTTAGTATGTTGAAGGAACATTATAAGTTTGATGAAGAGATCGCATCAATCATGGTTAAATGCAATAAGGGCAGTTTCAAAGATTATGTGTTGAATGATGGATTTTTGTTTAAAGGTAAAAAACTTTGTTTGCCTAATGGGAGTTTTAGAGAATTACTTGTGAGGGAAGTGCGTAGAGGAGAACTTGCTGGTCATTTTGGGGTAATTAAGACTTTGGAAATTCTTAAGGAGCAATTTTACTGGTCAAAGATGCTTGGGAACATACAAACCATTGTGGCTAGGTGTGGTGTTTATCAAAGAGCCAAAAGCCATTTTAAACCTGATATGTATACTCCATTGCCAATTCCACTTCAACCATGGGAAGATTTAAGCATGGACTTCATTGTTACATTACTGACAACTCAAAAAGGCTAAGATTCTATTCTAATTATTATGAATAGATTCTAAAAAATGGCACATTTTATTACATGCAACAAGTCTCGTGATGCATCCCATATTGCTGAATTATTTTTCAAAGAAATTGTGAGATTGCATGGTATTCTTTGAACCATTGTGTCGGATGTGGATTCTAAATTCCTTAGCCATTTTTGGAGATCTTTGTGGGGTACTAAGCTTTTATTTAGTACATCTCATCACCCCCAAAATAGATGAACAAATCAAAGTTACCAATAGAATTTTAGGGACTATCCTAAGAACCTTATTGAGTAAAAGTTTGAGAGATTGGGACATCAAATTAGCCCATGCCGAGTTTGCCTATAACCATTCTCTTAGGGTTACAACTGACCATACCCCATTTGAAGTACTTTTTGGCATTAATCTTGTCATTCCCTTTGAATTTAGTGCTTTTCCTCTTGATGTACAAGTGAATCTGCTAAAGAGAAGGCTAAAGCCATGAAGAAGTTGCATGAGTTCGTTAGAGGGCAAATAGCCAAGGCTAATAAAGATTATAAAAGGAAAGCTAATAAGCATAGAAAACCCACCCATTTCCAACTTGGTGATCTTATATGGGTTCATTTGAGAAAAGAAAGATTTCCCTCCAAGAGAAAAAGCAAATTGGTGTTTAGCTTATGGCCCGTTTAAAGTTCTTGAGAAGATTAGAGACAATGCATACAATATTGACTTACCATCCGAATTTGACAATGTCTCGACCACTTTCAATATTGAAGATTTATCTCCATGTTTGGAAGATGGTGTGCTTGTGGATTTGAGGATAAATCCTCCTTAAACAAGGGAGGATGACGCAAAATCACCCCAAGTTAGTGAAAAAAATTTGGCTCAAGTTTTAATTAAAGTCTGCAATATTGTCAATGGAGTACTCAAGGTCTAAGAAGTGTCCAAGATCATTTTTGACAGCCCAGCCCATAAACAACAAGCATAGAAAGGCACAATTCTATCAAGCCCATATTTTGGTTTTCATTTAATCCAAATGAGAGAAGATCATGCAAGTTGATGGGTATTAAGGGAATTTGTCCTAAAGCATTAAATGGGTATTAAGGAAATTTGTCCTAAAGTATTAAATGGGTATGGCTTTTGTTATTATTGAATGGTGGATGAATTTTGGCTCATATTTAGTTGTAACTTTTGACATTTCTCATGTCAGTTTCGTTACGCATTCATGTTTAGCCTATATAAAGGCCATTCTCTCATTTTATAGAAGAAGACATGTGAATTTGATGAATAGAAAAACTTTCATTTATAATGAAATCCTTACTATAAGAAATATTAACAAAATAACTTCTCTAAAGACCAAGAAGGGAATTTATGTTAAGGATAAAGGAGATCAAGAAAATAGCCCTCGCTTACTTCCAAAATATATAGGTAAAGCTAACAAATGTATATTCCTTTATATAGGTGCTCAAATAATTCATTCAGACATCAATTCCATTGCAGCAAGCAAAGGCCCTATGTAATCCATTCAAAGGAGCAGTTATAGAGGGAGTCCTCTTCAGTCTTAATAATCATAAATCACCATGCCTTAATGTCCTAAATGCTCTTCGCTTCTAGAAAACACAGAACTAGATTAAAGACCAAGTAGCCAACATCTTTAAATCATTTAACAAATGCAAGCAAAATTTTTCAATTACCCTCCATTGAAATTATCGAATTAAACGATTTAATTAGAAAACCCTCTGTCTCTGAGTATCTTCATCCACAAAGTGAAAAGCTACAAGACTCTACCGATAATTTAGAGTGCTTGAAGAATTTCATCACATGGAATGAAGCTAGTCACAAGCAGAAGGAAGAACATGAAGCCTTAGCTAAATATATTCAAGAAATTAATATTAAGGTTGATGAACTAAGTGACTCAGTGGGTGATATTCATGATAAAGTAGCACTTCTACGTGTGACTATAGAAGAAGACCTCAAGACGATACGCACTGATATCAAACATATGTTCTCTAAAATATTGAAGCATCTGAAATGATTCTTTTTTATTAATAACAAATAGGGTAGAATATTAGAAAGTAAAGGAGAATTAGGAGATTTTATTTTGAAGAATTTATTTTATCTTTTTTTTAATTCATTGTATATCTTGCATTATTAGTCTAAATAAATAAATTTTGTCTGAAAATTATTCGTCTGAATATCCTCTCATTTATTTTCTAATATTATGATTATTTGTTATCATCAAAAAGGGAGAGATTGTTAAGTCAAGGAGACTTCACTTCTTCTATTGATTTTGATGAAAGTCAAAAAATAATAATAATAGAAGAGCGTGTAAACTATTTTGATGAGTTTGTTAAGTGTGCAGATAAATGTAAGAGGCACAAATCATCAAAGTCATTAGACGAAGCAAAGTCATTAGATGAAATGAAGTCATTAGATGAAGGGAAGTCGTCAGACGAAGCGAAGACATAAGAAGAATTATACAAAACAACCCAAGACGTTATAATTGAAGAATAACTTACAACGACAGTTAGTTAGTTAGTTGGAGTTAGTTACATGACTCAACTAACAACTGATCTCTGAAGATTCTACAAGCATTTTTCAAGAAGATCGTTGGAGATTTAGACTATAAATATCACTTATAGTCATAAAAAACAAAAAAAGTATATACAATATACACAAGACACAACCTTACAACTCTAAACCTTCAACTCTCAATTCTTTACTTAGGATACTGTAAAAAATAGCTTGAATGAAAAGAAGAAAGAAGAGAGATCAAGTCGACCTGTAACGTGAGCTTAGAAAACTCAAAATCTTTTCAGTGAAAGGGAAGGCTACAGCCTGAAGAGACTAAGATAGTAGATAAAGAATACTTTATGAAAGAGACTTGAAGAGGCTCTGGAAGTGTGAAATAATACTTGTAAAAGTTGAAAGAGATAGTGAAATCTCATATATACTCTGAGGATTGGACGTAACCCTAAGGTTAAGGGTGAATCAGTATAAATCGTGGTGTCATATTCTCTAACCCTTATCTCTTTAATTTCATGTTGTTAGAAGAATAGATAATATTTTCGCTGTTGCATTACCCAAATGAATTAAGTGCGTTGTTTTGTAAATTGTCTGAATCTTTCAAGAAAATCAAGAAGTTTTTAAAGATTTCAATCTTAGACGATTTATCACAATTCAACCCCCCTTCTTATGTATTCCTACATATTACTTGATTTCTATAATAACAAGTGATTTACTTCAAAAACAAGTGTTGTTGGCTTCCATTAATGTATGTTATTCATGGTCATTGACTTCCCATAACTTCCATTAGTGCATACTATTCATGACCATTAACTTCTCATAACTTTCCATTAGTGATGGGGGTTATGAAAGGCCAAATGGTGCAAAAAATTGAGATGATTTTTGTGCATCATGTGTAAGACACCAATAAAAACAAAGAAAGGTTCTTTCTCTTACACACACTTTTTCTCTCTAACTCTCTCAAGAGTTCTTATCTTTGCTAGCACAACGAAAGATTTCTAACCATCTCCTAGTGAGGTTTCATCCTTCTATCTGCGTATGAACTTTCATTTGAGACGGTCTGCATTGATCATTATGGTTTACAAGAACCCAACGCGGAGAAGATTAAAGAATGAAGGAGATCGTGAGAAAGGTATGTAAACATCTTACATCTTACATTTTATGTTTTTGTTTTTCTATATTATGCATAAGTAGATCTAGTTTTTGAGGTTCCGTTTTATTTCTTATGCATATATTTGATATATATTATGTATGAGATGCATGATTGGAACCTAACAGTGGTATCAGAGCCATCTTGTGCCTTGTTAGATGTAGAATACATGACATGTGAAATTGTTTTCATGGTTGTGAAAGCTTAGGGTCTTGTAATGTTTTGTTCGAAATTAATTATATAAAATGGTTTTCACTTTTTTCTTTCACCAATATGCTTAGAAGACGTATGTAAATGATTCAGTGAGATTGAAAATATTTTTAATGTGATTAAAATATTTAATTTTGACTTTATAAGAACATGCATGAAATCTATCTTCTTGTTGGGCATGTGATGTCTATTGGATAAACTAATGAGGTTACCATGATTTTCGTGGAATTTGATTCCGCAAAAATTATGTGAATATATTTGGAATGTTTTTATACCTCTATAATTTTTTTAGAATTATTAAAAATGTTTTAATAATTTTATCAAACAAATTCCTGGATTTGGACAGTTTTCCAGAAAATGTAAAATTTGTTTACTTTGATATTTATGTATGTTTATATTTTGATTCCAAAACCTTAAAAATATTTTTATGTGATAAAAATGTGTTAATTTGATTTTTGATGCATGCCTAAATGATTTTGTTCGAAATTTGATTTCTAGAAAATTTTAGAAGTCATATTTGTCGTTTTCGGTGTCTTATTGATGTTTTGGTGTTCATGATAATTTTTGGGTGATTCTGAAATTATTTTGATCATTATGAAATAACCTAGAGATGCTTGGAATGATGATTTGATGTTATGGAAATTTTTTGAAATTATAGAAATTAATTCTGAATTAATTTTAGTATAGCAATAGAATTTTTAGTAAGACTAGAAAAATTGGCATTTATGACAAAATTAAAGTTGTTTAATTTTGGATATCAAATAATTATTTTAAGGTAAATTAGTTTTTGGAATTAGGAATTCATGTTAATTAGATTAATATTAATTCCAATCGAAATAATATACAATAGTAATTTTAGCCAAGTTAGTAAAAGGAAGATAGTAAATCTAAGTGTTAGATTGGGCTTAGATCCAAGCGTTGGATTGGATTTCCACGTTAGGATCCATATCATAACCAAAATGACGTGTTTACATATATGCATTAGAAAATGCATGGTTAGGAGAATGTGTGGGCTTGCATGATGGATGGTTATAGGCTTAGGCCTAATTTGACTAGGTAGTCCATAAAACTAACGCCTTCCTTTAATGTGACGAGAAAAAGAGTCCTTTTATAGTTAGAATTGTTGGGTAAACCCAAGCCTACTCTACATAGATATGTTTGAACCGTAGAAATAGAATTTTCAAAGTAATGGCTCGGTTTTAACTAGAAGCATTGGTTTATTGGGCAAACCTAAGATCAATGTGGATAGAGGCGAAATTGGGTAGTGTATATTATATATACACGTGTCAAGAGTTGATAGCCCAATGAGTGTGCACACATCAATAGTTGATAGCACTAGATTTGATAGTTGCATTAGAGATGCAATTGGTATGATCGATACCTACCGGTTAAACTAAGGTGGCTTGTTGGGCAAACCCAAGGTCATTTGTAGGGATATTGGATATCAACCCACTAGGAGAATTACTCTACGAGTTCTCTCGGATTTATATTGAGGGTATGAATTTGTGAAAATAGAGGGAACCATAATGCGTGTTATTAAAGTCCTTACAGATATGCATTTAAGTACATTCTAATTTTTCTCTATTTGATCATAGATTGCTATTTCTTAAGTTAACGCTATGAGTACTAATGTGAATATAAGATCATTGATGGAAGCTAACAAGTTGATTGGACTAAACTTCCTTGACTGGCTCAAGAAATTGAGAATAGTTCTCAAGTCCGAGAAGCTTGGTTATGTCTTGGAATAACTACTTCCCGATCCCTTTGCTACTGAAGCTTCTGATGATGATTAGAGGGCATATAAGAAGCATCTCGATGATAGCAAGATGGCTAGTTGTATTATGCTAGCCATTATGTCACCAGATCTACAAAGGCAATATGAGACTATGGATGCTCATACCATAGTTTATCATCTTAGGGAGCTCTTTGATGAGCAAGCAAGGTTCGAAAGGTTTGAGACTTTGCGATTTGTTTTCCACTCCAAGATTATTAAGGGGACATCTCCAGTGTAGTATGCACTAAATATGAAAGGCTACATCGAGCGATTATCCTCCTCAGGTTTTCTTTTGGATCATAAATTAAGTATTGACTTAATTCTGACGGGTTTAACTGATAGTTGCTCACAATTTGTGCTTAATTATCGAATGAACAATATATCTAGGACAATTCTCGAGCTAGCTAACATGCTCAAGGCAGTTGAGCCATTTGTCCGCAAAAATAAGGTTGTGATGCTGGTGGACTCTTTTAGTTCGAAGAAAAAGAGCCAAAAGAAGAAGAAGTCCATAGGGTCTAAGGGAGGTGTCAAGAAAGCAAAGAAGACTGCCTCGAAGGGAACTTGCTTCCACTATAGCAAGGATGGCCACTGAAAGAGAAACTTCATGGCCTATCTGGAGTCCTTGAAGCAGAAGAAGGCATCTGATGCCCCATCTACTTCAAGTGATTATGTTATTGATATTCATATTATTTCTAATAACAACATATGGGTATTAGATACCATTTGTGGCTCACACATTTGTGCTGACATGAAGGGCCTCAGGAATAGTAAACAACTCAACATGGGAGAGTCAGACTTACAAGTGGGAAATGGAGCAAGAGTTACTGTATTAGCTATAGGCAAATATGTATTGATGCTCCCTAGTGGGCTTATACTAGAATTGGACAATTATTTTTATGTACTTACTTTAACTAAAAATGTAATGTCTGTTTTTAATCTTAATAAAGCTAGAATCCATTTAAATTTTATTAACAATGATTGTTCAATTTATTTGACTGGAATGTTATATGCTTTGGGTACATTGTGCAATAATATATACATATTGGATATGTCTAATTTGGTTCTAAATATCAATAATAACAAAAGAATAAAACTAGATAATGTGAAATCATCTTACTTATGGCATTATCGCCTTGGCCATATAAGTGAGAGATGCATGCCTAAACTACACAAATGTGGTAGTTTAGAGTCATTTGATTATGAATAATATGAAACTTGCAAATCTTGCTTATTAGGCATGACTAAGTTACCCTTTAAGGCAAAGGGTGAATGAACTAGTGGACTTTTAGACCTAATACATACTGACGTATGTGGTCTGATGTCCATACATACCAAAGGTGGTTTCATGTACTTCATTACCTTTATCGAAGATCATTCTCGGTATAGGTACTTGTATCTTATAAGATACAAGTCTGAAACCTTTAAAAGGTTCAAAGAATTCAGAAATGAAGTTAAGAAACAACTTAGGAGAAGTATTAAATCACTTCAATCGGATCGAGGTGGTGAATACTTAAGTCAAGAGTTTTTGGATTATTTTAGGAATAATGGAATATTGTAACAGTGGACTCCACCTTACACACCACAACACAATGGTGTGTTACCAAAATCCTTTTTGGGGTATGCACTCAAAACTTCTTTTTATATATTAAACAGTCCCATCTAAGTCAGTTCATATTACTCCATATGAGATATGGACTAATAATAAATCCTATCTTTCTCATATGAAAGTTTGTGGTTATCCTGCTTATGTGAAGCGATTCAATCAGATAAGCTTGAAGCTAAATCTGACAAATATTTGTTTGTAGGATGTCCTAAGGAAACTATAGGATATCAGTCTACCATGTTTCAAAACAAAAGGTGTTTGTTTCAAAATATGTTGTCTTTTTATAGAGAGAGTTTCTTTTAAGAGAAGATAGTGGGAGGAAAATTGAACTTGTGGAAGTTTAAAATGCTCAAACAGACACAAAACCCGAGACTATTGTTCATGAAGATGAAACAATAGTTAACCTTCTGACACACAAGAAGTTTGTAGGTCAGTTAGGATATGTCATGTTCCCGAGAAGAGTTCAGAATCTGACAAATAGCATCAAGCTATGAAATTCGAAATAGATTCCATGTACGAAAACCAAGTATAGAATTTAGTTAACCCACCTGAAGGGATAAAACTCATAGGATGCAAATGGGTTTTCAAGAAGAAAACTGACATGAAGGGTAATGTAGTTACCCATAAAGCTAGGCTTGTAGCTAAATGTTATCGTCAAAGGCAAGATGTTGACTATGATGAAATGTTTAGCCCAGTAGCTATGCTTAAATCCATTAAGATACTCCTAGTCATTGTCGCTCATTATGATTATGAGATATGGCAAATGGATGTGAAAATAACTTTCCTTAATGGAAACCTAACCGAGGATGTGTATATCGCACAACCTGATGGTTTCATATCTATAAATGGAGAAAAGGTATGCAAGCTTCAGAAATCCATTTATGGATTGAAGCAAGTATCCAAGAGTTCGAATATCCAATTTGGTGAAACAATTAAAGAGTTTGGTTTCTCACAAAATCCAAATGAGTCGTGTGTGTATAAGAAGGTAAATGGGAGCGCAATCGGGTTCCTTATACTGTATGTAGATGACATATTGCTAATAGGAAACGATGTCTCAGCTTTGCAATCAATAAAATTTTGGTTAACTAAGAACTTCTCTATAAAAGACCTTGGAGAAGCAACTTATATTTTGGGGATAAGGATCTATAGAGATAAATCTAAGAGTTAACTTGGCCTTTCTCAGTCTACATACATAGACAAGATGCTAAAGAGGTTTAACATGGAGCAGTCTAAAAGAGGTTATCTTCCTATGCTACATGGGATTACACTTGCTAAATTTATGTGTCCAAAGACATAAGATGAGAGGACTCGCATGATTTTGATTCCTTATGCTTCAGCTATAAAATCAATCATGTATGCTATGTTATATACTAGACCCAATGTATCATAAGATCTAAGTATTATGAGTAGATATCAGTCGGACCCTGGTGAGGGTCATTAGATGGCTGTCAAGAAATCCTTAAGTACTTGATAAGAACTAAAGATGTATTATTGGTATATGGAGAAGGTGATCTTGTGGTAAGTGGGTATACTGATGCCAGCGTCCAATCCAATAGGGATAACTCCAGATCCCAGTTTGGATATGTATTCACACTGAATGGTGATGCAGTCAGTAGGAAAAGCGGTAAAGGAAGCAGTTTGGATCAAGAAGTTCATCATGAAACTTGGTATGGTTCCAAGCATCGCTGACCCGGTGCAGTTGTTTTGTGACAACAACGGGGCTATAGCATAGGTGAAGGAATCGAGATCTCATCAGAAGTCCAAACATGTACTCAGGCACTACCATTTGATTAGAGAGATCATTGGTAGAATTGATGTCAAGATAGAGAGAGTTCCCACCTATTAGAATATAGCTGATTCGTTGACTGACCTATTTTTCAAAAGAGTTTTGTGTCGCATGTACACGCCTATGGTATTAGATATTAAGGTGATTGGCTTTAGTGCAAGTGGGAGTTTGTTAGAGAAATGCTTTAAAGACAATCACCTTTAGCACTTATTGTACAAAACATTTTATGATTAATAAAGGAATTTTCAATTATTTCGATGTTCATACATTTATGGATTTGATGTTGATCTTAAATTGATTTAATGAAGTCCTTGATACAAAAAATAGTATGGAGGAAATCACGATGAGATCATAATAATGAGATTCCTATCATATGTAATTATGTTAGTATCTAAAATTTCCCTAGTCATAGGATTAATGAGATGAGATATCATTAATTCGATAGACTAGTGCATGTTATACTACTTGATTAGATCAAGCAGTAGATCTCATAAGCTGTAGACATGAGTTGTTTAGAGTTAACATGTAGATGCTTACTAAGGTACTTAAGTACATTAGATTGACCTACTATGAGACAATCATATGGATATTTTATTCCAGTGTCAATGATAGTCTCATCATAGCAATGGTGCAAGTATCCTTTGACTTGAGGTACTCAAGGATATCCCAGATACTGATTCTGTATTTTGACTCCATTCATCGGTGCCTTTCAAGGGTTTCTCATAAGGTGGTGATTAGGTACAAATTGAAGTATTCGGTGGTAATTGAGTAGCCAATAAAGGATTCACCACTCCTGATAGAAGGAGATGATACCTATGGCCTCTTGTCTGAGTCATTACTCAGGAGTCTTTAGCCAGAGCAGATATGTCTCAAGTAGAGAATCTTCAATGATAAATAGAGTAATGAGATCCTTAGGACAAGATCTAAAATCACTTGGACTAGATGTGACGTAGTCAGTCTAGTGGGAGTTGACACTTTGACCATACTCTAAACTAAGTAGGATATAGATGGTGAAAGCACAAATTGCATTGCAACATTGCATATGGAAGGGCTCGTAGCACTAACTTTTCGATCAATTAGAGGTTATGACGTGTTGCTAGAAAACGCTCTTGACTCACTTGAATTAAGTGTTACTTTAAGTGGCCAATATAACTTAGAACCTAATGAGTCACACACATAGGAGATTTGAAGGATCAATAAAATGGTATTGAATAGTGATTCAATAAATGAAAGAGTGTTTCAGGATTGTATCACGATGTGATCGTGGTAGAAAACGTTACATAGAATGGAATAGAAATAAGTGTTGTTGGCTTCCATTAATGCATGCTATTAATGGTCATTAACTTCCCATAACTTCCATTAATGCATTCTATTCATGACCATTAACTTCTCATAACTTTCCATTAGTGATGGGGGTTATGAAAGGCTAAATGGTACAGAAAATTGAGATGATTTTGGTGCATCTTGTACAATAAACAAATAAAAAAAGGTTCTTTTTCTTACACACATTTTTTCTCTCTAACTCTCTTAAGAGTTCTTGTCTTTGCTAGCACAAAGAAAGAATTCTAGCCATCTCCTATTGAGGTTTCATCCTTCTATCTTCGTATGGACTTTTATTAGAGACGGTCTACATTGATCGTTGTGGTTTATGACAACCCAACGCGTAGAAGATTAAAAAACGAAGGAGATTGTCATAAAGGTATGTAAACATCTCTCATTTCATGTTTTTGTTTCTCTATATCTATATGTATTAGTAAATCTAGTTTTTAAGGTTCTGTTTTATTTTCACTGCGTATATTTGATATATATTATGTATGAGATGCATAATCGAAACCTAACATATGACACCTTTAAATGTAATAGGGAAGTCAATATTTAAAGTAATTAGATACGCTCCTATTGATTTGATGAGTCCCTCGAGGAAAAAATTGTTAAATTTTAATGTTAAGAAACATTTTGAAGAGATGGCAAGGCTATGGCAAGATTCTAGCTAGAACATAAAAGCCAAATGAGCAACACAAAGCAAGAGCAAATAAGTTTCACATATAATCAATTTTTTCAAAAAAATAAGTTTCACAAATAACCCTCATTTGAATCGAGTGATCTTATTTAGCTCCATGTTTGAAAGGAAAATTTTCCTAGCAAAATGAAAAACAAACTAATTCTTAAAGCTAAAGGTCCATTTAAGGTGCCAGAAAGATTGGAGAAATTGCTTAAAAGCTAGACTTACCCAAAGATTATTGAGTTTTGACCAATGTTATGAATACCGTACCGAATTGGGTTCTGATACGGTACTGTACCGGTACCGGTCAATACCGGGTACCGTTTTGGGTAATTTTTAAATTTATGAAATAATCCTTGAATTTTTAAAAAAATTGTAAAAATAGTCCTGAATTTTTAACCCTGTCTCCAAAAAACAAAATAATAAATAATAATCACAATTAATATGAAATAACAATAATTTTCACATATTTCACATATAAATAATAACCACAATTTATATGAAAAAAGACAATCATTATCATACAATTATAAA
Source organism: Erythroxylum domingense (assembly GCA_025594535.1). Lineage (NCBI taxonomy): Eukaryota > Viridiplantae > Streptophyta > Magnoliopsida > Malpighiales > Erythroxylaceae > Erythroxylum > Erythroxylum domingense. Next base: position 161 of record JANQBM010858375.1, on the reverse strand, counting down.
ATTAAGAACAATATAAAATATTTAAAATATTATAATTTCAATTTTCATTATATAATAAATAATAATTACATCAAAACATTCAATAAAAAGAATAATAAATATCCTTAACTCTCAAATTATTATAATTTACAACAAGAGTTTGTGATAAGGAAACAACCAAG
>JANQBM010858358.1:0-13414 GCA_025594535.1 Erythroxylum domingense | reverse complement strand
AATTAGAATTAGATAAATTAAAACTCCTTTTAATTTATCTTTAATTCTCTAATTAAACTATTTATAATCATAGATCAAGATCGACGTCTAGAAACATATCATGACCACCCAAATATTATAAATGTCAAAGTGGTTAACTTAACCTGTCCATGCATAATTATGATGTATAATTTAATCCTTTCGTCATCCAATGTTCCATTTGGACAGAGTATGGATATAGTGTCTACTTTTTATCCAATCATGTTTGTTCTTGTTAATCAGTAATTGATTTATAATCAAAATTTGAAAATATCTTTTCAAGTGTCAATTCACTCTGGCTAGAGATAGTAGAACATTCTCTCTAATTACTTTAAAGTGATAAATCCTTTATTGACTTACTCAACTATCTCCGTATTGTTCATATTGCATCCAAGTACTACCGACTAAATTATCCTAGGACGGTTCATAAGTAGCATCAAAATATAGCAATTCCCACATGAGATACCTTAATAATCTCAAGTCTGAGGATTAATTATATAACCATAATTATGAGGAAATCCATATACACATAAGTAATATTCCATTCAGGATTCTCGTAGTCGAGTCAGTTCAGTAACTTATTCTCTAATAATCACCCACACATTAGTTTAAGTATCTCCATACTTTAATTTATGATATTAATTATTTTCTTCCTAAGAAAGAAATATAATGTGTGCTAGTTTTACCGTTTAAATAATATCCCGTCTTAATGAAACTTCAACTAGGAACATATAGGAACAATATGTAAATGTAAATTGAATCCAACAATTATGATTTCATCATAAATTCAATTACACAGTAATTACCTTTAGTATTAAAACATCAAATGTAATTAAATTAGTACACAAAGATAAAGAAAGCCTTTTCATTAATAGAAAATAATGTCATACATTGGATACATTAATTTGCATCCAATTGACTGGCTGCAAAGGTATAAACTAACAATCTCCCACTTACAGTAAAGCTAATCGCTCATATATCTTATACCATATCTATCCATAAGTCGATCGTGTCTTTTTTGAAACAATGGCTTAGTGAGAGGATCTACAAGATTCTCTTAAGTTAGAACTTGCTCCAATAACTATGTCTTTTCTCTCCACTATCTCCTTGATCAAGTGAAACTTCCTAAGTACATATTTAGACCATCGATGAGACCTTAGGGCATCTTTGCCTGCACAGTAGCACCGTTATTGTCATAGTACAATACTATAGGCTTAACAATGTTAAACCACTCCAGGTTCAATGATGAACAAACCACTCCAGGTTCAATGATGAACTTCTTGATCTATACTGCTTCTTTTGTCGCCTCTAACACTGAAATGTACTCTGGTCCAGTTGTTGAATTTGTAATAGTTGGTTATTTGGAACTCTTCTAACTTACTGTACCATCATTTATAATGAAGAAGTACCTTAAATGTGATCTACTATCATTGGGATTTGATAGGAAACTAGCATCTGAATATCCTTGAACTCTCAGTTCAACTCCTTCATACACAAAGAAAACATCTTTAGTTCTTCTCAAGTACTTTAAAATATATTTCACAATCATCTAGTGACCATCGCCTATATTGGCTTAAAACCTGCTCGTTATGCTCAAAGCATAAGAGACATCTAGTCTAGTACATAGCATCGCATACATGATTGATCCAATTCCTGAAGCATATTAAATGCAATCCATTTTATCTCACTCCTCTTGTATCTTTGGACACGTACTCTTTGTGAGAGAAATCCTATGTGACATGGGTAAGAATCATGCTAAACCTCTTTAGCACTTTATCTATATACATAGATTGAGAAAATACAAGCAGCCTCTTTGATCTATCTCTATAGATCTTATTCCCAAAACATAGGTTGCTTCTCCTATAGTTCTTGGACAACCAAATCTTTTTGGACTAAAGCATAGGTATGTCGTTTCCACTTACCAATATGCCATTCATATATAGCACTAAGAAAATGATTGCACTCCCACTAACCTTCTTATAGACACATGATTCATCCACATTTTTTATAAAATCAAACTCTTTGATTGTCTCATCAAAATGGATGTTCCAACTCTGTGATGCTTGCTTAAATCCATAAATGGACCTTTGCAACTTACATACTTAATTCGAATTCTCTTGGACTCAAAATCTTCAGGTTGTGTCATATACACAACCTCTTGTAAATTCCCATTAAGAAATGTTTTTGACATCCATCTACCAAATTTCATAATCATGATATGTTGTTACGACTAATAAGATCCTGATGGATTTTAGCATAGCTACAGGTTTCATCAAAAACAACCCCTTGTTTTTATTTGTAACCTTTAGCCACTAATCTTGATTTATATATATGTACATTACCATCCATGTTAGTTTTTCTCTTAAAAACCCTCTTGCATACAATAGGTACAATACCATCAGGTGTATTCACCAAAATCCATACTTGGTTAGTGTACAAGGATTCCATTTTAGATCTCATGGCTTCTTGCCATTTTAAAGAATCAATGTCAAACATTGCTTCTTTAAAATTAGTAAGCTCATCATGTATGAGTGATACATTATCCTTTCCTTTCTCAATATGTAGATCTAACCTAATGGGGGGATGATGTATCCTACTAGTGTGGACTATGTGTCTTTTCAACTCTCAGTTGTACATCATATGTATTAACTTGAGGTTTTTTTTCTATTTCGATGTGAATTTGTGGCTCTTGAACTTCACTAAATTTTACCTCACTCCCACTACTTTCTTTGATAATAAATTCTCTTTCTAAGAATGTAGCATGTCTTAAGACAAACACCTTTTGCTCAACAGGATGGTAAAATTGGTATTTGAAACTCTCTTTTAGATACCCACAAATTTGCATTTATCTTATTTAGCTTGAAGCTTATCATATACAGCACGCTTCACATATGGATCACATCCCCAAATCTTTAAATGTGACAATCCAAGTCTTTTACTAGTCCAAATCTCATATAGTGTCTTGTCAACTGATTTGGATGAAACTCTATTTAGAAGGTATGTAGCGGTTTCAGTGGTGTATCCCCAAAAGGAGATAAGAAGGACTACATGACTCATCATGGAACATACCATATCTACTAGAGTACGATTTCTCCTCTCAAAAGCTCCATTATGCTGTGGAGTTGCAAAAGGAGTCTATTGTGAGAGAATCTCATTCTCTTTTAAGTAACCAAGAAACTTATGGTCCAAGTATTCACCACCTCAATCTGATCTAAGTGTTTTAATACTTTTACTAGTTTTTTTCTCAACCTCAAGTATAAATCCCTTAAACTTTTCAAAAGATTCAGACTTTTGTTTCAATAAGTATACGTAACCATATCTAGAATGATCATCTATTAACGTAATGAAAAACGAGTATCCACCTCTAGCACTAGTGGACATAGGCCCACATACTTCTCAATGTATTAACTCTAATAACTCATTAGTATGTTGTCCCTTTCCACTAAAGGGTAGTTTGGTCATCTTTCGAAATAAACAAGATTCACAAGTTTCATATGATTCATAATCAAAAGTATCCAAATATCCTTCTTTATGTAACTTTGTGATTCTAGTTTCATTGATATGACTTAACCTACAATGCCATAAATAAGATAGATTTTGGTTACTTAACTTTCTTTTCTTACTATTTATATTAAAAATCGGCCTTATAAGATCTAACTCATACAAACCACTTTTAAATAATCCAGTTCCATAATAAACATCATCTTTATAAAAAGAACAAATGTTATTCTTAATAATAAATACAAATCCATTCAAATCCAAATAAGAAATAGAAATGATGTTTCTTGTAATAACGGGAACATAATAACAATTATCAAGTTCTTATACAAGGCCAGAAGGCGAAGCTAAACTACAAGTTCCTACAGCTAATGCAACAACTCTTGCTCTATTAACAACTTGCAAGTCCACTTTACCTTTCCTTAATGATCTACTCCTTGTTAACATCTGCATATTATTAAATATGTGAGAACCAAAACTAGTATCTAATACCCAAAAATGTGGAGCAGAAGTAGAAAGATTGATCTCAATCATAAATGTACCTAAAGAGATAGCTTCTTTAAGCTTCTTATCTTTCAGGCTAGCAAGATATGATGGGCAATTCCTCTTCCAATGTTCGCTAACTCTGCAATGAAAACATGTGCCCTTGTCATTGCTCTTCTTTTTGAAACCTCCTTTGGCCTTTACTACATTAGTAGAAGTCTTCTGTTTTTTGTTTTCATTCTTCTTAAAGCACTTTTCTTGCTCATAGAAGAACTAATAACAAGTATAGAACTGGGTTCCTTCTTAAGGCACTCTTCTGCAATCTTAAGCATGTTCAACAGTTTGAGAAATGTCATATCCTTCTGGTTTATATTGAAGTTCATGACAAACTGTAAAAAGCTCGAACATGGAAACTACGGCACCAGATCAACGCTTAACTCGTGGTCCATGACAAAACCTAATTGGGCCAATTTTTTAATATACCCAATCATCTTCAACACATGCAGGTTGATTGAAGATCCTTCTGTCATCTTGCATTGAAATAGTGCCTTGGAGATTTGATATCTCTCCACCCCACTTTGTACACCAAACAACTTCTTGAGATGCAAAATCATAGTAGGTGCATTCATGTTCTCATGTTGCCTCTGAAGCTCAAAAGACATGCGAGCCAACATCACACATGTGGCTTGCTCAACACCATCAATATAACATTGATACCTCTCCCAAACTTCGTCAGCTGCGTCAGAACTAGGTTCTAGTGGCGCAAGAGTGTCAAGACCATAAAGCTTCTTCTCTTGCCTGAGAACTATTCTTAGGTTTCGAAACCAATCCTAAAAGTTAGGTCCAGTTAACTTGTTATCATCTATGATGCTCCTCAACATCAAGTTGATAACTAAAAAAAGGAGCAAATATTAGTTTATATCTAAAATCAAATAAAATAAAGACTTTAAAATTATCTGATTACTCCCACTATTTTAATCAAATTAATAGCCCTCATTATTAAATCAAGAAATTATCAAATAATTTCTTAGTGGGCTAAGATCAAATGTAAAATTAATTGATCTTGAGTTTGCTCAACAAACCAACTAAATTTGAATTAAGTAGAAAACTACTTTTCAATCACATCTTATATGACTCCTAGAACCGTTAGGTGACAACTCTTTGCCAAAATATGTCATATATATTATTCCTAACCCTGCCTCTAAATCTATATGATCATGAGTTTGCTCATCCAAATCATACAAATTTAGTTAAGTAGGACTCATTAATTTAAGATAAAACATATCCGGGTTAAAGTGACCTTGAGTTTACTCAACAAGCCAAGCAATAAATAGAATTATGGTTTTATTCTCAATAATTGGAAGGCAACCATCACATTCCTAACGTGTTACATAATATTTAATTGAGGGATTTAAAATTTCAAAAATTTTCGATCTCATCAAAATAATATAATCTTATTATATTTATAATTTCAAACAAAATCTAATTATGAAAGAAATTATTTAAAATTTTTGTTTAATTCTAATTATTGATTTTATAACAAATTTAATTTAATAATTCAACTATTGAAAAATTAAATTAAATTCCAAAACTTTCCTTAATAAAAGTTCTTTTGAAAATAACTTTCTAATTTAGTAAAACACTTTTCAATTTATTAGGAGTATAAATTAATTTAATCTTCATTAAATAAATTTAATATTGAAATTAAAGGTTTAAAAATGATAAAATTAAATAGAGAAAAAAAGAGAGGTTGTCTGGCGCATGCTCTATGATGCTTCAGGGAGGACTACACGCGCCCCATAGTCAATAGGAATGTTGAGTGGTGCATGAATTCATGCGCCAGTTAGAGAATGGTGAGCGCGTCTCACACGCGCCCATCGTTCTCCCACCTGTTTTCAGAAACATGGAAGTTTCTGGAAAAAACTTCCCTCTCCCAAGTATGTTTAACCTTCTCATGTACTTCCACATTGTTCGGGTACCGTTCCTGACTCTTCAACCACCGGTTGTCGAACTACCTTCATCAGTGCTGTCTCTCTCCTCTTCGCCGCCTGCATTCATGTTCAATGGGAAATTATTGCCCATCGTCATATTGTCCAATACTAGCGGCGAAACACTGCTGGTGAGAAAATCCACCAGTGACGTGAATGCTATTAGTGAGTTTATTCTTTAAACCTAGTAAATGCACACAGAAATAAGCATATGAAGAGTTTTATTTTAAAAACATACATAATGTATATAACAATTATCCGAAAAGAGAAAATTAAACGTATATACATGCACTATATTTTCGATGTTCCAAAAAGCACATCTAAATCCTAATCGCATAATCCAATCAATTTCCAGAAAGGGAAGACTTTAAAAGGAATACATATATTTCCAAAACTTAAAGTGCAAGACTCATAAAAACAATTTTAGAACCTTCACATATGCATTTAAGAAATTAATAATCCCATATTAACTACAACAATTGTACACAGAGATGGACAGAACATAAATAGAGGTAAACTGAAAACAAAATTTTCAGATATCTAAATAGCACTCGTGAAAACAATTTCCAAAACAGAAAAAAAATAAACAATCAGAGAATAACAATAAAACAGAGGCATAATCCTTCAATTTTTTATCATAATTAACAAGAATCAACTAGAAAATCCAAGTTAAACATTTCAAGGTAGCTTTGATACCATTATTGGAATTCGACAGGGATCAAATCATGTATGCGAAGAAAAACAAAATTTTTAAGATTTTAGGCGGATCTCGATAATTGAATAAATCATTAATTTGAATAAGAAATCATACCTTTTCACGTTCTTGTTGAAATTCTATGAAATTCTCTCAAAATTGTTAACCATAAGTCATTCAAACGTCCAGCCTCTGATGGTATCCACCAAAGATTGACATCTAGCAATATGTCATTACCAGTCAAATATCAAAAATGTCAAAGTGGTTGACTTAACCTGTCCATGCATAGTTATAATATATAATTTAATCCTTTCATCATTCAATGTTCCAATTGGACAGAGTATAGATACAGTATCTACTTTTTTCATCCAATCATGTTCGTTCTTGTTAATCAGTAATTGATTTATCATCAAAATTTAAAAACATCTTTTTAAATGTTAATTCACTATGGCCAGAGAATTCTATAAATTACTACTAATCAATAATAGTAAAACATTCTCTCTAATTACTTTAGAGTGACAAATCATTTACTGAATTACTTAACTATCTTTATATGGTTCACATTGCATCCAAGTACTACCGACTGAGTTATCCTATGACGATTCATAAGTAGAATCAAAACACAGTAATTCCCACATGAGATACCTTTGTAGTTTCAAGTCTAAGGATTAATTATACAACCATCATTATAAGGAAATCCATAGACACATAAGCAATATTCCATTCAGGATTCTCATAGTCAGTTCAGTTCAATGACCTATTCTCTAATAAACACCACACATTAGTTTAAGTATCTCCATACTTTAATTTATGAGATCAATTACTTTCTTCATAAGAAAGAAATATAATGAGCGTTAGTTTTACTGTTTCAAAAATATCCAGTCTTAATGAAACTGCAACTAGGAATATTTAGGAACACAATGTAAATGTAAATTAAATTTTACAATTATGTTCTCATCATAATTTCAATTACATAGTACTTGTTCTAGGGATTCTACCTTTAGTATTGAAACATTAAATGTAATTAAATTAATACACAAAGATAAAGAAAGCCTTTTCATTAATTAAAAATAATGTCATACATTAATTTACATCTATTTGATTAGCTGCAAGGGCATAAACTAACAAATCAAACTTAAAAGAAAAAGAAAATTTAGTGAAAAAGCATGTTAGTTTAGTTTGTTATCACCACTGAATATTGTTCAATATTTTGAGCATAATGTCTTATACTAATAGAACCAATATGCTTAAAAGCTACTTTTTGAAAATCTTTTTTTGACGTATTTTGGTATTTTTTATATGAAATTAATAAGAAATGATGAGATGACATATAAAGATGAGAGGGCATATAAAGGGATGCCAAAAGAGACAATCTAAGAGAGGAAAAGAGATTTTAGTGCAATTAATCATTATCAACAAGAAATTAGGTAATATTTGGTCAAGTTTCAGATCAAATAAGGGATTTTAGATATTTTCATATGGTTAATCAGTGGTAAATGTCAATTAGACCTTTTTAGGTTGATTGCTTTAATTATTTATATTATTAATTATTAATTTTTATATATTAACCAATTGTTTTCATGTTTTAGTATCTCGATTTTGGGAAGAATTGTATAAACCCTAAATCTAGGTTATGGTAACTTTAGGTTTTTAAAATTTTTAATATAAATAAGGGCTTTTTTTGATATTAAATGAATAGAATATGTGATAAATGACATGTAGTTATAATTGTATGTGTATATATGATCTAAGGTATCATAAAGACACTATTATAATTTCGTGTATTGCTTATGACAACATTTTATAGAGTTACTGCAATTTGTATGTGATTGACACGTTATAGTGACTAATTTATGTTATTTGATATGCATTAAAACTCAATGAGGGCATTATTGTTTTTATGTGATTTTTTATATAGATGACGAGAGATAGTTGCTTGAGGTCTATATGATGGCCCTAAATTGGGACATGTATCAATTCGTTACCTATGACTAATAAGTCAAGGCTAAAATGTGTTCTTTACAATTTTATTACCTATAGCATATATATGAGTTTGTTTGTTATAGCAAATTAGTCAGTGCTTACTTTGGATGAGTACGTGGCATTATATATGATATAGGAGACATCATTATATGTTACATTTGATTGCGATATGTTGTGGGATATTTGCGTAGTATATTATTCTCTTAACATATGCTTCAGATATTCTCTTGACATATGCTTCAGAGATGAGTTTATTGTCATATAGGCATGAAAAGTAAGAATTTATACATATAGAGATGCTAGTACAATGTTTTATTTCACTTATTTATTATTTGTCCTATTTAGTATATATTGCTTTACTATGTGTTATCTCATATTAGGAGCCCAAGGAGGAGAATTTATATAAGATGTAAATACAAAATGAAGAGAGTTAGATCTAAGGAAGTTTTGATTGAGAGAAAATGTTTTAGTTATAAATTCTTGTTTAAAGAATTAAATTTAGGGCTAAATATACTAGGACCTTATGTGGTTTAAAATTTTTGTAATTTCGATCTTAAAAACTATTACTTGCACCTTTATAGTATTATTTACCAATCAAATAACTCCTTCCATTATATTCTATTTATTTTATCTATTTTATCTAAAACAACGTAGAATTAGAACTCTTAATAATATTTTAGAGTTATAAAAAATAATGAAATGCATCAAAGGAAAATTTATGATAGCTAAATAATACCATATGTTGGTAAATGATAGTTTTTAAAGCATAAAAATCAAAATCAAAATCAAACCATAAGGTCTAGTAATTTTTTGTAAGACTAGATGATTAATAGTTTATGTTAATAAATGGATTTTGTTAATAAATCTGGAGTATATTAGATCATTATAAGTTTGTATAAATTAGTTTATCCTTGGCCCAATGATTTAAACCTTGTGATTGGGTGTTTATCTATCACAGGTCCAACAAGGTTTGACTTGGACTCAAGGGATGAAATGTAACAAAACAATAATCACAATGCTAATCATAACAAACTTAGCCAATCTAACAAACCTAGTGGACTTGATCTTAACATTAAGAAAATTAATCTTTGTTGATTTTGCAAAGTTGAATGTCATAGGAAGAAGGGTTATTCACGTACAAAACTTGGTTAGAGAAGATAATAAGTTAAATAACTATTTTTACCTTTGTATATGTATTTCTTTCATTAATGTTCCAACAATTAATGGTTCTTCCATTCATATTTCAAAAATAAAAGGAAATCAATTAAAGAAGGAACTAATTTTTGTTGTTAGAAATGGAGTTAAATTAAAAATGGAAATCATTGGAATAATTATTTTAAATTTTTAGTAGGTAACATTCTTATTTTAGAAAACACTATAAATTTTTACTGTCAATGAATTGAAATTTGATTTATGTTTCAAAACTTGATAAATGTGACTATCATTTGTATTTTGGAATTAAAAGAACGTAGTTAATAGAAAGTTTGAAAAAAGATTTAGGCTCTATCGAAACATAGGGGTGTTCACGTCAAAGTTTGACTATAAAAATTTATATATCTATATATATATAGTGTCAGATCAAGTTTAAGCCAAGTTTAAGTCAAAATGTGTATTAATTACTCTTATGTTTGTGACATAATGCAATAGGACTTTAATAAAGAAAAATCAAAAGAAATATAGTATTAGATGTTCTCCATCCTAAGTCTTTGAAACCTTAAACCCATCCAGATGGTCAAGTATGAATATCTCATACCTAAAAAAATTTCAAACTCTGTTAGGCTTATCTAGTTTAGGGTCAATTTTCCTTTTGCTTTGACTCTATATGTGACAACCTTACTAAGGATAAGAATACATTACCTTATCAATTGTTGTCTGATTCTTTTTCTATTAGAAGTCTTGACTTATTGCTAGTAGGTTGTATTCTTTAGGTTTGCCTCCTTTATTTGTTCTTCCATCATCTCTAACTTTTCCATCAATAATATTTCTTTTTAGTATGGCTTGTAATTCTTAACTCTACCTATAATGACTTTATATTTAATCAGGAACAATGCCTTGGGTCCAAAAATCAAACTAAAAGGAGTTTCTTGTGTGGTTTTCCTTAAGGTTATCTTATAACTCCAAAAGATGCTTTATAGCTCAATTACCCATACTCCTTTCACTTGATCCACTTTAATTTCAATCTATTTAACAAAATTTTGTTGGTGACTTATATTAAGTTTCAACTTGTGAATGGTTTAATGATATGAAGTTTTGTATCATTCCTTGAGACTCGCGTAATTTTTAAACTTGCACAAATGAATTATGAACCATTTTATATCACAATTGTAGTTTTGTATCATTCTTTGAGACTCGCGTAATTTTTTAAACTTGCACAGATGAATTATGAAACATTTTATATCACAATTGTTAATAAGATACTTGAAATGTCATAATTTTTCATAAATTTTTAACATTTACAATCCTTCACAATCTTATCTTAATGTGTCAAATTTAATATTTTATAAGAAAAGGATTTAATCATAATCTAAATTTGACATGCTTAAAATATATGAGTAATATCACCAACAATCAAAGAGATTTAGGCTAACAAAATATTTTATTTTACAAATATGGAACAAATTATGGGAATAAAAAAATCTGAAAAAATAATGTAAGGTGAAATTATAGGAGTTATAATCTAGGAGATCCAAATGATCAAAGCCACAAGATTTTCACTTGGGTTTTGAAGGCTATAAATAGAGCCAAGATGTGAAAGAGAAGGCATTCAATTTTTAGCTAGATTTTTTAACTTTTCAAAGTTCTCTTGTCTTCTCTTTGCTTTAGTCAAAATTAGAGTAGTTTCTCTTCATCTTATAGTGGTAAGAATGGTCATTATTGGATAGGTCTTTTATTCTTAATTGAAGGAAGTGGAAGGTTTTTTGGAACTTTGAATGTTGAGAGGCAATTGGGTCTTATAGTGAAGCATTTCATTTACTTATATACTAAATTGCTTTTATATGCTTCTATTTTATGATTTTTTATTAATGTTTAATGTGCGTGATTAGTTTATTGGTTGAAATAATTATTTATTATATTAAAGTCTGAATAGGTAAAAGTTTAAGTCTTTTAATCACTTGTAGCAACTAGGAGTTTTAATTTGCTACATCATAAATTGTTTCTCTTAGAACAAGCATTTAACTAGATTAAATGCAACCACAGATGTTGTGTTGTCTTGCTTTGATGGTCTTTCGTTTCTTAAAGCTATTGTTTAACTAAATTTTAAATCATATATAAGGTTGTTAAGTAATAAGGTTAATTGAATTACATGTTTTTGATTAAATAATACTAAAGAAAGACAGATATTTAGCATCATATTGAATATATAATTGATGAAATAATTATTTTGTGCCAATGATCAATTATAATTTCAAATGGTGGAAGCGACCGTAAACCAAGGTTATTTTTATTGAAAGCTCTCATTTAATTATTTCCTTTATTTTATTTATTATAAAATTTCACAACTCCCTTTTCTAATTATTCACTTTCATAATGATTGAAGAGCTAAAATTCTTTATGGGATCAACTCCTACTTCCCTATATTACATTTGTTTAATTGCAATAATCTAGGAATTAATTAAGAGTAGCTACAATAGTTCCACCAAATTTTGGTATCATTACCAAGGAATTTCTAAGATTACATCTCCCATTTAGACCTTTTGAATTTCCTAAATAACCTCAATTTTAGTCACACCATATGAATCCTTTGGATCTATTTCTTTAATGATCATTTCCTTAATAATATTGCCATAGAACCTGATGATTTTCAAAGACCCATATTTCTTTCTTTGTAGAAAATGTCATAAGTAAATAGTATAGTGATAAGATTACCTTTATGGCATAAAGAAATGGTCTACCAAATGTGGAATTATACACAATAAGTCTATGTATGATATAAACCATCTTGGTAATCTTCTTTGTATATTCCCCAATCATGACAGAAAAGTTGATCGCGTAATTTTAATTACGATGATATATGTAAGCGCAAACTGTCATAAGTAATAATTTGGAAGTATCTAAGTATCGTATCCACAAGGAATTAATTAATTCACTAACTATTAAACTACTACGCTACGACTTTATTTAGGTAACCAAAAGAAGTAATTTAGGAAATTAATTAAACTAAAAGTAAACTAGCTATAGAATGTTAAATCGTTAATAAAGATATGAAATTAACCAAATAGAAAAGCCTAGGATTCTAATGGATACACCTAATCAATTATTCAATGCAAATCATAGCAGGAGAAATTAATCTCTAACAGGCCTAGTGCGTTATCTGTTTAGCACTAATGAACTTTAATGATTGTCAACCGAATGCTCTAATATATGTGATACTTGCTGTCGCAACCTATTACTTATACCCCAATAGAATAAAACACTATGTCTATGTGAATTACTAAATTGGGACTCATTAAAAATAGGGCATCCACTTATAACTGCATACAAATTCAAGTATATTTCAATTCTTAACATGCGTGTTATTTCATCCAATTGAACCTAGGACTAAATTATCTCCGTCGAGAATTAGCTAATCATTTCAAATCAATAAATTGTTGACCAGACAATTAAAATCATTAAACACATGATGAAAGAAACAGTCAAGTTAGCAAGTAAATCAATTCAAACAACCATATATCACATGTAACATCCCGTTTCCAGAGAACGGGTCGGACCAAAGAAACGGGTCCAGATGTGGTAAATTACCACATCACAT
>JANQBM010858307.1:0-13416 GCA_025594535.1 Erythroxylum domingense | reverse complement strand
CTAATTTGACTTATCTCTATGTGAATTTTGAGCTTTATTTGGTTAATTCTCACACATTTCAACTTTATTGCTTAATAGGTACAATTGGAGAAATTTTGGGACAAAAGGCATAACTTCCATCGTAGACGTCGGATTAGATTCATTCAAGTAGAGGACTCAAAGCTCTATAACTTCCGTGAAGACCCTAAGGAGAGATTTGGCCTTATGAAGGGTCATAAGTGCACATTTCTAAAGATGCTCAGTATAAGTCCTCCTAGCGGACATCATGTCCCTCCAAACAGACATGATCGAAGAAGGATGGTTGAAGACCTGTGAATGTCTGCCTAACGGACATAATGTCTGCTTAACAGACATCCACTATCCAAATTACTCCAGAGACCCGAGAAGGTCTGCCTAACAGACATTAAGTCCGCCTAATGGACATTGACGGCGCAAACACGATTTTGTTTCCCTTGTTTAGCAAAAACTAGGTTTCTTTGACCCCAAGACACTATATATACTCATTTTAAAGACCTAAATAGGGATTCTGGCACCGAAAACAAGGTAGCAACAAAGGAGGCACCCAAAATAGGAAGAGAAGAGGAAGAAAGGAGAGAGAAGCAAGCTTGTTTTGTGTTCTTTCAACTTTCTCTCTCTACCCTGTCTTGAATGTTGCTTGTTTTTATTTGTTTAGATTCTGTTATCATGTTCTGGAACTAAGGTTAGGGATGTAGCCTATTTTGGGGATTGATTGGTGTTGAATGAAAGTTCTTGAGTTATATTTATCTTTCTTGAGCTTCATTATTGTTTCTATGCTTAATCACCATTGATGCAATCTTAGGAATCATATGATGGACTGAGAGGTGAAGTGTGATTTGTGTATTAGGAAGATAAACACATTAGATTTAGAGATAGAGATATCCTAAACTAGTGTGATAACTTAGGGTTGCTTGTTCTTAATGAATTTGACTAGTTAGGATTCATATTTAGAAATGATAATCAACTAGTTGGGTATTCTTGTATGGCTTGTGAGAGAATATAAGTGAACTTGTACAGCTATTATTATAACTTGTCATTCAATCAATTCCATAATTTATCGATCAATCTCTTAAATTGGTGAATCCCAAGGCCTTAAGTCTCAACATCGAAATTTTCACTTGCTTGTTTATTTACATTCTTCACAATTAATTGTTCACTCAAATCCAATCATCTTTTAAATTTCTTGTCATTTTGTTTTCAAATAATTAAGATTAATTTAGTAATGAGTATTTTCGTCCTCATGGGATACGACCTTGGAATACTTGATGTGCAAGTACTAGGAACGACTCTGTGTACTTGCAGATTCAGTCGACTAAGTTTTTGGGACTAATTTATATTTGTTGCTATTAATTCTAGTTATTTTTTATTACCTTAAGTTTTTGTCCATTAATCACTGTTAAACTCTTTTATCTTTGTTCTATTTCAGGAGCTGCATGTACTTAAGACGTTCAAGAAATCTAAACGAAGATCAATTAATTAAATTGAACCCTGAAATTGAACGCACTTGTAGAAGGAACAATGCCCAAAGAAGAAGAGAGATGGTAAATAATAATCAAAATCCAATCCTGGATGAAGAGCAAGAGATGGGGGATGAACAATTTAATAGAGGAAATCAGGTTAAACCAGTAGTTGTTAATCCTGCGGTAAGAAGAATTAGAGATTGTCAGATGTCGTTCATTGCTAGCAACCCTTCTTGCATTCAATTAACTGCAGCAGTAAGGAATTATGAGCTAAAGCAGATTCATCTATCGATGTTGCCACAATTTAATAGAATGCCAAATGAAGATGCTCTAGCTTTTATGAGAGACTTTTATGTGACAGTTCAAACTCTTCCATTGTATGGATTGTCTGAAGGCAAGTTGAGGCTAAGATGTTTTCCTTATTGCATAAAGGAATTAGCAAGAAATTGGTTGTTGAGCTTAGAGGTAGATTCCATTAATACTTGGGACAAAGTGATGGAGACTTTCATGATGAAATGGTATCCAACCCACAAAACTCTTGAACTAAGGAAGATGATACATCGGTTCTCGCAGAAGGAGGGAGAAAAGTTTCATGAAGCATGGGAGCGGTTTAATGATCTCCTCAACCAGTGTCCTCACTATGGATTTGATACTTACTCCTTGACTCAGTTCTTCTACTATGGTCTCACTGATCACAATCAAACTTTGCTGGATTTAAATGCTAGTGGGAATATTAGTAATCTAAGTTCAAAAAAAGTTATAGAATATTTTTAAGAAGGTTGCAGAGAATTGACATTGTAAGGTGACTAGGAGTAAGGTTGCTACTCTTAACGAAGTGTGATCTAGATCTAATATGGCTTACCAAGTTGTTGAGATAAACAAGAAGTTGAATATGTTAATGAACAACGACATGTCCAGTAGGGATCCTTGCACTCTTTATAAAAGATTTGGTCATACAGCAACTGGTTTTATGAACATTGAAGCAACAATGCCAGAGGAAGAGGTGAACTATGGTGGTAGACAAGGACAGAGATTCGGTCCCTTCTCGAACACCCACAATGAAGGTTGGAAGTTTCATCCTGACTTTTCATGGAAAAATCAAGAGGCTACAAAACCAATGGGACCACCTAGGTTCCAAACGCAACAAAAATAGCAGTATTCAACTCCTTCATCTTCTTCCCAACAACAATTACCTCCCCATTTGGAGAAAAAAGTGGATAAGTTTGAAGATATGTTTACTCAACTTACGATCAAGATGGATCAAAGTGCTTAAGCTAGCTCTCAAGCAATGAATAGAATGAAGTGGAACATTCAGTCTAACCAAGCTACCATCAGAAATTTAAAGGTGCAAATCAATTAAGTGGTGAAAGAGGTAAGTGAAAGAGGTAAGGGAAAGCTACCCAACAATACTCAAGTGAATCTAAAACAAGATTGTATGACAATTCGTTTGAGGAGTGATAAGGTGGTAGAAGGTGTAATTCCTAAGGAGAAGGAAGCTAAGATAAGTAGAACAGAGGGTGCTGAAATTGTGAATTTGGATGAAGAAGAAGGGTCTAAGGAAACCAAATCACCAAGTTCAGAATTTTCCTTTGTGCCACCCATACAATACCCACAAAGGGTAAGGAAGAAGCATTATGATTCTAAATTTCATAAATTCCTTGACTTTTTCAAGAAGATCCATATCAATATCCCTTTCGCCGAAGCACTTGCTGAGATGCCTGCTTATAGTAAGTTCTTGAAGGAAATCATCTCCAATAAAAAGAAGTTGGACAATTTTATGACGGTAGCTTTAACTAAGGAGTGTAGTTCTATTTTACAAAATCAACTGCCCCCTAAGTTAAAGGATCCAGGGAGTTTCACTATTACTTGTCACTTTGGTGCTTCTAATTTTTTCAATGCTTATGTGACTTAGGTGAAAGTATTAATCTCATTCCTTTGTCTCTCTATAACAGGCTTGGAATTGGTGAACTTAAACCAACTATATTTCATTGCAACTTGCCGATATATCAATTCGATATCCTATTGGTATAGTTGAGGACTTACTGGTGAAAGTTGGTAAGCTTATAATTCCTGCTGACTTTGTGATGCTTGAGATGGATTTTGATATGTAGGTTCCTATAATCTTAGGAAGACCATTTTTAGCCACTGGTGGAGCATTAATTGACATCTCAGATGGTAAGTTGACCTTAAGAGTCGGCGGTGAGAAAGAGGTGTTTAACATTTTCATGGTTTTAAAGCGACCCTCTTTCGATGAAGTCCCCTATAGAATAGATGTGATTGATTCTTTTACATTTGAATCTATTTCTAAATTAACATATGATGATGCTTTAGAGACATGCCTAGCTTTAGGAATAGATGAGAATGAATTGGAAGATAAGTCAATGGAATATGCTTATAGATTGCAAGGTAATGGTTTTAGGTATAGACCTCCAATTAAAGAATTAGGCCCTCCTAACCCTAAATTGTTACCTTCCATATTGAGTCCACTAAAATCTGAATTGAAACACCTCCTAATTCATTTAAGGTATGAATTCTTGGGAGAATCAAATACTTATACGATTATCATTTCTTCTTCTTTGAATTCCTCTCAAAAAGAGAAGTTATTAAGGGTTTTATGTGAACATAAAGAGGCTATTGAATGAAATATTGGTGAAATAAAGGGCATTAGTCCTTCTGATTGTGTTCATAGGATTTTAATGGAGGAAAACCCACAAACTTAGTGTGGAAAATTAGAGGAGACTGATGGAGTTGAATGAACTAAATGAATTCCACCTTAATGCTTTTGAGAATGCTAGAATGTACAAGGAGAGAACCAAGAATATCACAAGCACATCCATTGGCGAGAATTTAAACCTGGTCAAAAAGTATTGCTATTTAACTCTTGCTTAAGATTATTTCTAGGAAAATTGTGTTCAAGATGGTTTGGACCTTTCATGGTGACCAAAGTACACCCACATGGAGCCTTGGAGATTGGAAAGGATGAACGAAAGCCCTTCATGGTCAATGGGCAACTACTCAAGTACTATTTTGAGGGAGAGATGGTTGGATACATTTCCACCATCACATTCCGAAATTGACATCATGATAGCCTAGTCTAGCTGAGGATATTAAACTTAGCGTTTGTTAGGAGGCAACCCAATGTTTCTAACTCTTTTTGTTGTTTTATTAATTTCATTTTTTCATATCTTCTTATTCTAGTTTACTGTGTGTTGCATAGGGTTAATGTTTATAAGACATGCCAATGACACCTCCTATTAGCATGAGGAATAGCGTAATCCCAACTTATCATTCCTAAGGTAAGACCTATGTTAAGTATGGGGGAGGTAAGTTGCAATGCCTCTTTGTTTCATTTAATATTTTTACTATTTTCATTCATACATCATGCATATATTCCTATGGTATCATTGAGTAGTTAAAAGGGGAAAAATAGGAGTGAACTAAGTGAGATAGGCATAGAAAACAGAGAAGGTCTGTTTAGCAGACATTACATCCGCTTAACGGACATTAGTCAACATCTATACCTAAGGAAACCCGAGAAGGTCCACTTAGTAGATGCAGCATTTTAAACCCAAGAAGGTCCGTTCAGAAGACATTACGTCCGCTTAACGGACATTACTTGCACTCAATTTTTAAAACCCTTTTCCCCTATTCTTTCTCGCACTCTCTCTCCCCTCTTTCTTCTTCCCACCTTCACGCCTTTCACCTTCTCACCCAGATTTCCCTAAGTTTTCTTCTCTTCTTTTCTTCTTCTCTTCCTTGGGATAGAGCTTGATGGGATACCATAAGATCTTAGGAGTACATGTGCATTTTCAATTTCAAGCATTTAGTTTCGTACTTTCTTTTTATTTGACCCTATATATTTTTTATTTCTTTCACTTGGGCAAATTGTAAGGATAACTTCAGTACTATTTTATCTATCGCCATAATTTTGTTATGTCTAGCTTGTTAAAGATAGGAATACACAATACAGAATTTGGTTTTTGGACAATGAAATCGATTATCTCAGGGGGTTTCTTTACCCTTACTCCTTATTCCATTCTTCGCATTATTCTTCTTCTTATCTTACCCAACATTGAGGACAACGTTGATTCTAAGTGTGGGGCACGATAAATTGATGATTTTTCATGCATTATTTTGTAGTGAAGTATTTTACAATTTCCATATAAAAAAAATTACACCTTTGTTTTGTTTAGTTTTGCATTAATTAATTTTGCATATTATCATCCGCATCTTTGCATACCTATACATCTTTCACATTCTAATTGTCTTTATAATCCAATTTAGTGAGTTAATTGTATTATGGGTAAGATTGATCTTAACTAAGATGCATAATATGATTAAATTAATTACATACCTTGTCACAGTTGGATGCTATAATGTTAAATTGATTGAATGAGCATGTTGTTGAATGAGAAAACATCACCAAGTGAGCTATTTTGAGCCTAAAGGATTGCACCTAATCTTATTTTTCTTGTTTTCTCTTCTATGTATGTTTACTTCTAGAACTTGCATTGCATCTTTTCGAGGTTACATAATCATACTATAGTATGTTCATGAAAGTGATAAAAGTCCCTAGGATTGAGCTTGAGCCAAATAGCCAACCCTTTTTATATATCAATCCCATAGTGAACCCTTTGTGCCTATGGATTGTATTACCCTTTTTCTTTGTAAACCTATTCCAAAGAACCTTGAGCCAAGAAAAACAAATTTACCCTTGTGCAATGGATAGTAGAGCTATAAATGTTATGCATTCAATAATCTCATTGATAGGTATACAAAGGAAGAAGTGTGAGGTGGTTTTCCACAGAAATTGAAGGAACTTGCTAAAATGAAAAAAAATAAAAAAAATATAAAATATAAAATATATATAAAAGCAAAAAGAAAGAAAAAAGGAAAGGAAAGAAAAGAAAAGAAGAATTAGCATCTAAATGATGTTTTTGAAAATTGGGCATGTTCACTTCAAATTTCAAGGTGAAAGAATGATGGGAAATTTTGATAATATTGGTGGAGTTTCCTAAGTATTATGGTTGTTGGGCAATTTTTCAGTAAAATTTGCCAATGATGATTGTAATATCTATAGTTCTGTTCGACTAACTATTGAATGTTTGAATTCCTATCCTTTCTTTCTTAGCCTACTTTACCCCTTGGCCCCATTACAACCAAAGGAATAAAGACCTTTTTAATTCATCGACATGTCATAGATGGGAGTAGTGGAGAAGTAGATAAAATGCAAGCTTATGGTAAGAGATATGCATTAAAAGATGATTGAGAGTCACCCTTAAACACTTGTGTGGAAGTGAATGCTTTATGAGAGACTTCATTCATGGCAAGTGATTTTGATTAATTGAAGCATTATGATGTCTTATTTTTTCTCTATTTGTGATCTAATTTATGAAGTATTATGTGGCCTTATGTCTATATTTCAATTGTTACCTACAATGCTTTCAACTTATTGGATTGAGCTATAATGATGATTAGGTGTGGAATGATGGAAAGAAAATGTTTGTGGGTATCGTTCATTTTAAGTAAACCCTCAGGAGAATATAACTCCTCCATTATGGACACATAGTGGTTTAAAGACTTACGGCATATGCTAAATGCTACTGTACACTTACGAAAGTGGAATCAATAACTTGTTTGTGGATTTAGTAGTTAGTCTTCTTTTGTTTTTGCTTGGGAACAAGCAATAGTTCAAGTGTGGGGGAATTTGATAATTCAAATTATTTATATATGATTTTAGGATGAATTGGAACTAATTTGACTTATCTCTATGTGAATTTTGAGCTTTATTTGGTTAATTCTCACACATTTCAACTTTATTGCTTAATAGGTACAATTGGAGAAATTTTGGGGCAAAAGGCATAAATTCCATTATAAATGTTAGATTAGATTCATTCAAGTATGCTTTCGAAGAGGACTCTGAGCTTTACAACTTCCGTGAAGACCCCAAGGAGAGATTTGGCCTTATGAAAGGTCAAAAGTGCACATTTTTGAAGATGCTCAGCGTATGTCCGCCTAGCAGACATCATGTCCCTCCAAACGGACATGAGTGGAGAATGATGGATGAAGACTTATGAATGTCCACCTAATGGCCATAATGTCTTCTTAACAAACATCCACTATCCAAATTGCTCCAGGGACCCGAGAACGTCTGCCTAACGAACATTGACGGCGCAGCCACGATTTTTATTCCCCTATTAGCAAAAACTAGGTTTCTTTGATCCAAAGACACTATATATACTCGTTTGAAGACCTAAATAGGGGTTCTGACACTGAAAACAAGGTAGCAAAAAAGAATGCACCTAAAAGAGGAAGAGAAGAGGAAGAAGGGAGAGAGAAGCAAGCTTGTTACGTGTTCTTTCAACTTTCTCTCTCTACCCTGTCTTGAATGTTGCTTATTTTTATTTGTTCAGATTCTGTTATCATGTTCTGGAACTAAACCCCATTTAGGGTTAGGGATGTAGCCTATTTTGGGGATTGATTAATGTTTTATGGATTGATTGTTGTTGAATGAAAGTTCTTGAGTTATATTTATCTTTATTGAGCTTTATTATTGTTTCTAGGCTTAATCACCATAGATGCAATCTTAGGAATCATATGATGGACTGAGAGGTGAAGTGTGATTTGTGCATTAGGAGGATAAACACATTAGATTTAAAGATAGAGATATCCTAAACTAGTATGATAACTTAGGGTTTCTTGTTCTTAATGAATTTGACTAGTTAGGTTTCACATTGAGAAATGGTAATCAACTAGTTGAGTATTCTTGTATGTCTTGAGAGAGAATATAAGTGAACTTGTGCAGCTGTTATTATAACTTTTCATTCAATCAATCTCTTAAATTGGTGAATCCCGATGCCCTAAGTCTCAACGTCAAAATTTTCTCTTGCTTGTTTATTTACATTGGTCACAATTAATTATTTACTCAAATCCAATCATCTTTTAAATTTCTTGTCATTTTTGGTTCAAATAATTAGGATTAATTTATTAGTGAGTATTTTAGTCCTCGTGGGATACAACCTTGGAATACTTGATGTGTAAATACTAGGAACAACTCCATGCCCTTGCAGATTCAGTCGACTAGTATTATGTGAGGGATTTGTGCATATCTTCAATCCACCACAGAATCTTCAAAAAGTGCGTGATGTCCACATCTTTTATTAACAGCAGAAGTCTATTGCTAATTGAGGTGTGTGGAAAATTGAAGTGACGTGTGTGTGTGTGTCACAGACGGGAGAGCATATGTTTTTGAGTGCATAATTGAATAACGTTTTGGGTGATTGAAGCCATGGAAAAGGAGCTACGGTTAAGTGCATCAGGTATTGCTACAGTGAAGTGGGTTATCCGACTGTTTTATTCGAAGGTCTTCATCTGGCTTGGGTGATGTGTTTATGAGATCATCACCATAGACTTCATCAGTTGTTTATACTTCCATATGATCAAATTGAAGTTGTTAAATTTGGATTGATCGTTTCTATTAAAGAGTTATTTTCGAAAAGCTGAAATCATAGGAAAGTTCTTTTCTTATCTCAAGTATACTATTGTTTAGTTCTTAGTTGATTAAATACTTGAGTTATTTTTATTAATTGATGTTTGAGTGAAAGTAGTTAGAAAATCGTCTGAAGAGGTTAACACGAGTTGGTCATGTTATTGGGTGTGAAAATCTTTCACGGGAAGTGAGGTTGAGAGATATTTACAAGGATTGAGCGCTGTTACTCTAGGGTGACCTTATGTAAATCTATTGTATTTCGGAGAAAGTTATTAATCTCGGTGAGGGCCCCGCAGATGTAGGCAGAACATGCCAAACTGCATTACCTAATTTCTGGTGTTCTTGTTATTTCATTTTTTCTTGGTTTTATTTTGTTCATGCTAAAGAAGTTTATGGAAAGTTTGCGAAACATTTAACACTTTCAGTTTTTCAATTGGTATCAGAGCAAGGTTACCGATTTAGAACTTGGTAGCAAGTTGGTGTAGATCCTATTTTCGCGAATATGGCTACAAGAAAGGGTGCATCAATCACCATACCACCACTATTGGATGGATCTAACTATCCTGCATGGAAGTCACGGATGAAAGTCTTCATTCAATCTCAGGGCACAAAAGCTTGGCATTCGGTAGTACACGATTGGACGCATCCGATGATCACTAATGATAAAGGAGAGATAGTTCAGAAAGATCCATCTGAATGGATAAGAGTCAAAGAAGTAAGTGCACTCGGAAATTTACAAGCAATGCATGCGATATTCAGTGTTGTTGATGAGGGACGCTTCTCAATGATTTCAGCCTGTGAATTGGCAAAAAAAGCGTGGGATGCTTTGCAAACTATTCATAAAAGGTCAAAATTTGTGATAGCGTCAAAACTACATATGTTAGCTGTGCGGTTTGAAGAGCTGAAGATGGATGAGAATGAGTCTATTGGTGACTTTCATGAAAAATTGTGAGATATAGAAATCAGGCTCATTAACTGGGGAAGAAATACACTAACGTGAAATTAGTCAAGAAAATGCTGAGATCGCTACCTCCAAGATTTATTCTAAAAATTGCAGCAATAGAAGAGGCCCACGATATTGATAATCTGTCATTGGAAAAAGTTATTAAAATTCTTACAAACTTCGAGATGAATCTTTTAAGAGGTAAGAAAGAAAGAAGCAAAGGATTGGCACTACAAATGGAAACTGGAAAAAGTGTGAATGATGCAGAAGATGAATCAGATGAAAACGAAGACTTAATACTACTCACACAAAATTTTGGTAAATGGCTGAAAAGAATAAAGAAGGACAGGCCCAGCTTTAGACAATATGTCAGAAGTTCATCGAGTAACAATTCAAGACAACAAGTCAAGACACAAAATGGTGAACAGAAGGCAAGAAGAATCCAATGTTATGAATGTCAAGGTTTTAGGCACATTCAAGCTGAATGTCCTAATACTTCGAAGAAGAGAAAAGGAAAATCCTTCATAAGTACTTGGAGTGAAAATGATTCCGATAGTGAATATGGCAGTGAAGAAGAAATCGCTAATGGTTCTGCGTTAGTTGCCCTATACAGTAAAAGTCCAGTTACTTTCTTAACAGTAACTGAGAAGGAAGTAACTGAAGTCGAAAAAAGGAGAAAATCAGAAAATTTCGAAAACAATCTAGCTCAAGATCCAATATCAGGTTATGATAGCTATGAAAGTGGCCTAGATGATAAAAAAGGGAATATTTAAGAGGATTATAAAGCTATGTATGAAAAATAGGTGAAAATGTGTAGAAAGAATGAAAGATTGAAGGAAGAGAATCTTTCCATGAAGAACACCATACAAGAGTTAGAAAAGAAGTTGATGTTGACGTCGGATGAGCTTAGTGAAGCTAGAATGAAATTGATAAGTACTAAAAAGGGATTGAGAATGTTGAATGGAAGCACGGAAAAACTAGATAAGTTGATAGAAACTGGTAAGGTTAAAAGGAATTTCGAAGGCATAGGCTACAAAAGTGAGTGCTCGAAAGTGAATGAAGAAAAAATCGATATGTTAGATCAGCCCAAGAGGTAGAAGCATAAAAAAAGAATCAAAGATTTATACCCACATGTCATTTTTGTGGAGTCATTGGGCATATAAGGCCAATATGTTATCAGTTACTACAGATGTTGTTTCAAAGAAGACAAAGTTGAAAAAGTATATATCCTTCACAAAAATTTCAACATCAACCTTCAGTTCTGAAATCTACTTGGGTAAAAAGAAGTGAATTGCAAGCTCTCATAGTTCGTACATCAATGAAGGAAAATTTGCAATAAGGTTGGTATTTTGATAGTGGATGTTCACGCCATATGACGGGGGAAAAGGCTTACTTAACTGATTATTAGAATTGTATAGATGGTCATGTGACTTTCAGAGATGGAAAGAAAGCTTCTGTGATTGGTAGAGGAATATTATGCGTGGATGGTTTGCCTCCTCTCAAGAATGTACTCCATGTCGATGCATTAAAAGTAAATTTGGTAAGTATAAGCTAACTCTGTGATGATGGTTTGCTAGTTAAATTTACAAGCGATGAATGCAGGGTACTTACCGAACAAGGAGAATGTATCGTGAGTGGCAAGCAATCAGCTGATGATTGTTACATATTGCAAGTCATGACTATGCATAAGTCAGTTACTCATGAGAATGACATTGATTTATGGCATTAAAGGTTTGGGCACGTAAATTTTTATCTCATCAGCAACTTGCCAAAATTGGAGGCTGTGAAGGGTCTAGTCAAAATGAACAAAGAAAGAACATCAATTTGCAGTGCATGTCAAATGGGAAAATAGCTAAAAGTGCCACATAAAAAGGTTAGACATGATACTTCATCTCGCATACTTGAATTGATTCACATGGATTTCGTCGGTCCAACAAAACATGATAGCATTGGTGGAATGAGATACTTTCTAACTTGTGTTGATGATTATCCGAGATATACTTGGGTATCATTTTTAAAAAAGAAAAATCAGATGCTTTAAAGTCTTTTAGAAGTCTGTGCGTGCAGGTCATGAATCTGAAATTTTGACTATATTGAGAATTCGATCAGATCACGAAAGAGAATTTAAGAATACCAGCTTTAATGATTTTTGTGATGAGTATGGCATCATACAAGAATTTTCAGCACCCAAAACTCCACAACAAAATGGAGTTGCCAAAAGGAAAAATAAAACACTTCAAAAGATGGCTAGATCTATATTGAATGGAAGTAAAGTGTCTGTGCGATTTTGGGCCACAGCGGTTAACACAGTATGTTACATATGTAATAGAGTGTATCTTCGAAGCTTTTTGAACAAAACGTCATATAAAATTTGGAAGGGAAAGAAACCAGATGTAGGTTACTTTCATATTTTTAGAAGTAAGTGTTATATTCTTAGAGATTGGGAACAGCTTGGAAAATTCGAGAGAAAAAGTGATGAAGGAATTTTCATTGGCTATTCAACTCATAGTAAAGCTTACCGAGCATATAATCAAAGAACAAAGAAAATGCAAGAGTCTATAAATGTTGTGATAGATGACGTATCTTTGTTGAATGGTCAAGTGGCATAAGAAAATCAACGTAATCGACCATCTGAATCAGCCTAGACAAGCAATGAGACGAGATTGAAGAATTGCCCAGATCTGTAGTTAGTTGCTGCTGAGGAAGTAACTGCACGAACTGAAGAAGTTTCAGTTACTTCGGATGATGAATCACCCAAAACACTAGAAGTTGATATGGACCAAGATTCTTCATCTCGAATATGAAGAAATCATCTAGTAGAAAACGTCATTAGAGATGTTAGCGAAAGAAGAAAAATAAGAGAGAGAAAAATAGTTGATTATTAAGAACTTGCAGGCTACTTGTGTTACACATCTTCATTCAAGCCAAAGAATGTTAAAGAAGCACTACAAGATGAATTATGTACAGCAGCTATGCAAGAAGAATTGATTCAATTTGCACGGAATGATGTATGGGAATTAGTGCCAAAACCATCGAATACTAATGTAATTGGAACAAAATGGGTGTTTCGGAATAAAACAGACGAACAGGGTAATGTTACTAGAAATAAAGCAAGGCTAATAGCTCAGGGATACTCTCAAGTGGAAGGTATTAACTTCGACGAAACTTTTGCACCAGTGGCACGACTTGAATCTATCAGACTATTATTGGGTATATCATGTGCAAAGCGGTTTAAGTTTTATCAGATGGATGTAAAAAGTGCATTTTTAAACAAATTTATTCAAGAAGAAGTATATGTCGAGCAACCAAAAGAATTTGTTGACTCAACTCATGCAGATCACATCTTTAAGCTAAAAAAAGCTCTTTAAGGTCTTAAACAAGCACCAAGAGCTTGGTACAAAAGGCTTACACAATTTCTCATCAGGCAAGTGTAACATCCCCTCACCAATAGGAAGGGTATATTGGTAAATTGCCATGTTTAGGAGTGTATAAATGTATAGTGACAT
>JANQBM010858222.1:0-13432 GCA_025594535.1 Erythroxylum domingense | reverse complement strand
TAATGCTCTTAGAGACCAAATTGGTTTTTGAATCCTTCAGGAAAGTTGTAGAGTTTTCTTTTAGCTTTCTATTGATACTATATTTGCAATTTTGTGAGTTCTGAGTAAGAAGATAGAAATTTTTGAAGATTTCTGTTGTCTGAGGGACTGGCTTGGTGGCCCCTTGCGAGTACTAGACGGTCGCGAGAGCGAGCCAGTCTGTGGTCCTCGCAGCGCGAGCGCGCGAGATCGAGACAGGACCGGACTTGGGGTTCCTTATAGCGCGAGCGCCCGCAACTAGCGCGCGTCTCGCAATTGCGAGCCGCTGCCTATGCCTCCACATTCGAGCGTACCAAGGTACACTCGCGACTTGAAACTTTCCCAAATCTGAATAGCATTTCTTTTCTTTTTTTTTCTGAAATTCAAAAAGGATACAATTTTTTTTCCACCAAATTAAATATTCATGGTTTATTTTTTGACATGGAAATATTTTTATAAATAGGGAGAAATTATTTTTACTCTCCCTATGAATTTAAATTATTCGAAAGTCATTATTAGCTATTTTTATTAAATCATTGTTGTCTATTAAATTGTGTATTAAATGTTTTTCTGATATTTTTGTTCTTGAATGATTTATTTAAATGTCTATGCTTATTCTACGATCCCACCACATATTTTTCTCGGGGTCAAAACTTATTGAAATTTCTTATGATCTACCTCTAATTTTGTTCGGAGGTAAATTAAGTGACTTTGTTTTGTTTTAAGTTTGACCTGGTGGGAAATTCTTCCCTCGTGGGAGACGCGTCCAGATGTCACGTAGGACGTTGGGCCCGTGACTCGCCCGGGGAGGGGTTCCAGCACAATGACTATTGAATGTAGCCTATCTTAGGCAAGTTACCAATTCTTGATTCTCACCAATTATTGACAACATATTATCAACTCATCTCTATTTAATGACAATTTTTCTCCGAATTAACAATCAATACATCCCAATATACATATCAAAATATAATTACAAAATATCTTGTAATTCATTTATGAAATTATTCATCATTAATTTAATTAATGTTTAATTCGAAATCTAATTTATTAATA
This sequence comes from Erythroxylum domingense, assembly GCA_025594535.1. Lineage (NCBI taxonomy): Eukaryota > Viridiplantae > Streptophyta > Magnoliopsida > Malpighiales > Erythroxylaceae > Erythroxylum > Erythroxylum domingense. Next base: position 12,358 of record JANQBM010858222.1, on the reverse strand, counting down.
ACAAAGTGGTACTCTATTTTAAGAGTAAAATCTAAGGTTGTACTTACCTCGATTTTGAACTCAGCTAATTAATAGTCCAATTTACTCCTTAATCGGACCTTCAGACCTAAAATTTACAAAATTCTGTTAGACTAATTTATAAAAAATTTTCAACCCAATTGCACTTAATAACTCAACATTATTTTATTTTTAATTTATTCTTAATTATAAAAATAATATCCTCACTAACCTAACCACCATAATTACCAAAATACCCTTAACTGAATAGAATTCTTATTTTACCCTAATTCATTTCCATTAATACCAAAATACCCTTCTTAGAAGTTACTTTCAAATTTATCTTTCACTGTTTGAACTTCCTATTTTGCCCCTACATGCAACTTAAATTTTAAAAAATATATCATTTTCTTCACCCTGTCCTCTTCTCTTATCTCCTCCTCTTCTTTAATCATTTTTCAGCTACATTTTCTCCATTTTTATCCCTTCCCATGACTTCAATTGTTTTCCCAATCAACCACAACATACAATCCAACTACAAACTAGTGCAAGATGATCAAAACCACAAAAAAAAAGACATAACATAGCTGCTATAATTTTTACCTAAATGTATAGGATTTTGGGGTTGTTAAACTCCACAACTTCTTCCCAATTTTTTGCAATACAAACACAATAAGGGATACTATGAGGGAATTGTTACATGTAGGAGAAAAATGGCACATTAAGACATATACCAGTTATAAAAGTTAAAAGAAAATGAAGAAGAAGAAGGTGTCTATCATTGGTGTTTCTCTAAGTTTACAGTTGATGGCTTCTTTTATGTGTTTAATAGTTATGGGCTGTGTATTTATTTGATGATGGGCTTTACATATGCATATTATTATTAACTCAAGGTTTATGTTTAACGATTTTGATGATAACTGTATAATATTTTAAAATGAAAATTGGATTTATTTCTTTTTAAAATTAATGGTCTAATCGTCAAAAAGGAAACAAAAACATAAGAAATACATTTTCTTTCTTGCAAGAACCTTTTTTTATAAACTTAACTTATTATAAATGATTTATCCGAAAGGATCCTACTAATTATGAAGGTCATATATTAACTCTGTGATTACTGGAAGATTTTTTAGAAAGATGACATCAAAGTTATTCAAGGTTAAATCCATCCAGTTGACTAAACATGTAAGTGAAGCAACGGCTAGTTGAAGAAATTGACTATTTAAGGAAGAGCAACAACACTTATGAAGTAAAATGAACATATTCAGACTATCAAAACATTTTGAGCATCTTCTATACTCTAGAGAATCATATTATTATTATTATGTTTTAGAAATTGAAATCACTATATCAAGAGAGAAATTGTTATTTTGTTTTTCTGTGAACTTTTTAGAAGCTTGCTATACACTTTGTGTTGGGCTCGGGTCTCGATTCGAACATAAAATTTTAATAAATAATTTACAGAAAAATAAATTTTATGAATTCATGGTGGGACTTTATTTTTTGGCAGCAAACTAACAATAAGAATAAATAACACAAGGCCATGCTAACAATAGTAAATGAATATATTAAAAAAATAAATTAAATCTCACAAAAGTCACGAGTGTGAGTTTTAAGTCTCACACATGTGAGACTACAACACAAAGTCACAGGTGTGAGTTTTAAGTCTCAAACCAGTGAGACTTCGAAAAAAAGTGCACGGGCATGAGAAAAATTCTCATGCCCGTGAGAATCAAGCTCGTCGCGATCGCGACTTTCCTGCAACTCCACAATCGCACACCCTCACTTCAAACTACCATAACTTTCAAACTATAAATCCAAAAATTACAAACTTTATGTCATTAGAAAGTTAAGAAAAAGATCTACAACTTTCATGAAGGCGCTTTTGTCTAATATTTCTTTTATAAGTGCAGTTTACACCTTGAAGTTTTAGATTTCATTTTAACCCCTATTCTCTATTTTCTTTCATCTGTTATCAACATCTATATATATGTAAAACCAGTAACTACAACCATAGGACCCGAATCCAACATTCAATTCTATATATACTACTTCCAATCTAAACAATTTTACTTAAGACAAATCCATCCCAAAAATCATCACGCAACAAAAATTTCATTTGACAGAACATAACATTTTACACATACATATGAAAATCTCTGCAACATTTTCTGCCAACTTTAAATAACAGAGTTCTTATACAACTCCATATTACAAATCCCAAAAACCACATCAGTTGCAAAATGCAAAACACTTTCATGGATGCTCATGCTTGAAATGCTTCTAAGTGCCAAAAGTTTCTGAACTACCTAGTTAAGTTACAAATGATAAAAATCTTTGGAGTCTGATGAATTTTTGTAAAGATTATTGCTGATCCGCTTTTTCTTCACCTGAGGAGTGTAAAATAGTGGGGTGAGCTAGGAGGCTCAGTGGCTAATACCTTTATATCTAGTGATAATGAACCACACATACTTAAGCATATATATATCTCACATACTAAACTTAACAGAACATATTCAAAAATTAAAACTTTCATAAAAATATATATATATGAAGTCATTAGCACAGAATTCATCTCATATTTTTCATTCAATCAATGCAAAATATCATTCACATATCTTCCATATCCAATAATTCAGGATGCAATGCATAATAAACTAGCTCGAGAGAATCCCATAGAACAAAATGGCGAAACCGAAGGTTACTCCATGAACGAAATGAGTCTATTTTTCGAAGCTCATATGCCACAAGTGGGCAGCCGGGAGAAGGCTTTGAGTCGACGTGCACGTAAAGAACAAAATGGTATCTCTCTTACCCATATAAATAGATTTCAGATGCATATATATCAAAATCATATTTTTTATGCTTCTAAATTTTCTGTTTTTCCTTTGCATAAAGTAACACAATTAAACAAACAAATATGATATGAATTCAGGGAATATTTTTCCCACGTTCACAAAAAGTCAAGACAAACATTTATACATTTTTCCCAGATTCACAATGAATCAAGACAAACATTTATAACATTTATATACACAAATATTTTTGCTCATCATCACAAAACTATAAACATATTACCCACCTATTTTACTTGATACTTCTAAAATTAAGCTTGCTCTTCTACTTGCTCTTGATTTCGACTAGCTTGATTCCCTTCAAACACACACATATATATTAATTTAATCAATATACACAAATAAGTTTTCCTTAAACCTACCTATCTATGAATAAACTTAAGCTTAATCTATTCTTGATTTATCTAACTTAAAGAACTAAGATCTAACTAAAGTTATAAGAATCCAAGAAGATAAAGCTCTTGCTCTTCTTCTTTCTCTCTCTCTTCATTTTCATCACATAAAACCTACTTTCTCTACTTCCTTCATCTATCAAAATAAAAAGAATAGACAAAGAATACCTAAAAACTCTCCTAAACTTTTCTTTCTTCTTCTTTCTCCTTTTTCTTTCTTTCCTTCTTCTTCCCTTTCTTTCTCCTTCTCTCCTTCTAGTTTCTTCCATAACTCTCTCTTCTTCTTTTGTTTTCTTAACCCTCATGACTCTTTCTTCTTTTTGTCTTATTAACTTAAGACAAAATTTTTGATTTTCCAATTTTACCCTTCCTTATTAAAGCAAATTCCTAGTAACTCCTCCACTTAATTTTTAATTCTTTCTTTTTAATTCATGCCACTATATAAATTTCATAATATACCATATTAAACTCTAAAAATTTTCTAATTCATAAATTCTAATTTATTTTCATGTTTGATAATTTAATAAAATAAATCTTAACAAAATCGGGTCCTAGCACTTTGAGGGTGAAAGGATGGAGAACCTTGAAAAATATCTACTTGTGAGCTTAGAGAGAGTTGTCAAATTTAATACTCAGATTTTATAGTGAAACACTCAAGTTGGATACTTAGGGACTAGACGTAGTCTTGGTTTGTAAGCCGAACCAGTATAAATCGAATGCGTTTTTCTTCTCTCTCTTTAACTTTTAAATTTTCGCATTATATTGTGTGTGTTGCTTTTAATAGGAGGCTCCTCCACCTTTATAAAAGGCTCCTTCTATTTTCAAATTGCAAGAGGTTCCTTTCAGTTTTAATGAGTGCCTTCTGTTTTTAAATTATTTTAATAGGATTTATCATTCAGTAGGCTCTTTTCATTTAAGCATGCTTTTATTCCACAAAAGGCTCCTATTACTTAACAAGCTTATGTCATCTAAAAAGGCTTTATCATCTGATAGGCTCCTACTATTTTTTTTAAACTAGGATATGTTTATTATAAAAATTGAAAGAACTTGTGAAAAATCTTATACACATAACTCACCCCCATCTTGCATGTGTTTGCTTTTATCATTTAGTATTAGAGCGAGGTTTCACATTTTTGTTTTATAGCATGTGATAGATCATGGCAAACACCTTGAGAAGTTTTGAAGGACAGTATATCTCAAAGCCTCTTTACTTCAATAGAAACAACTACTCATATCGAAAGGAGATAATGACCATATATCTCCAATATGTAGATATCAAACTATAGCAAGCAATTAAAGTTGGTGCTATCATTCCCACTTTCGATAACATAAAAATATGGACTAATGCTAACAGGAGAAATGCACAACTAAATGCTAAGGCAAAACATCACCCGATATGTTCGTTGTCTCTAAAAGAATATGAAAAGATATCTTACTGCTCTACAGCAAAATAAATGTGGGACAAACTTTAAGTCTCGTTTGAAGGAAAAAATGAGGTAAAGAAGCATAAAATAAGTCTTTTAGTGCATTAATACGAAACTATTGGCATAAAACAGGGAGAGATCATAGACGAATTCTTCAGATGCTTCAACAGCATCATCACTGCCCTAAAGAACTTGGGAAAGATATATCCCAATAACGAGCATGTAATGAAGATTCTGAGGTCACTATCAAAGGAATGGAGACCTAAGGTGACAACTCTAGAAATGACAAAGGATCAAAACGCTATTTCACTCGACTGCGTACCAGGAAATATGATGATCTATAAAACCGAACTTAGGCAAGATGAAGGATCTTCCTATAAAAAAGAAATGGAACTAAAAGAAATTAACAAATCAAATGGTGATTAAAGTGACACGGAGTTGTAAATAGATGTAGATGACAAGTTCAACTTTATGGTCAGAAAATATGCTCGCTTCTATAAAAATAAGTTGTTGAAGAAAAGAGAAGGAAATAAGAAAGTTGAAACAACATGTTTATATCAAAAGACAGCAGCAATAATAACAATACCTAAAACAATCAATTAATATGCTATCATTGCAAGAAATTTGGACATATAAGACAGGAATGTCCTCTTCTTCAAAAGGACAAATCAGAGAATAAAAAATCCAGAAAGCAAGCAATGATTGCATCCTAATCAGATGAGGATTCAGAAAATTTTGAATTACAAGAACCAGAAGAAGTCAGTGACGTTTGCTTCATAGTTGAATCAGGAGACGATGAGTTATATTACTCTAACTCTAATATGAAGTTGATGAATTGAAAAATGTAAATCATGAATTGTACTCTAACTCTAATCTACTTACCAGTCCCACTATGTAACAGATATCTGGTCTAGTACAAAGCATTGCATACATTAAACTTTCAATTTCTGAAGCATATGGAATGTTACACATGTGTTCAACCTCTTCTTGGGTTTTCGGTGCTTGTTCCTTTGAAAGTTTGATTCCATGTCTAATAGGTGTGAAACCCCTCTTGAATTCTTGCATGGCAAACTTATTGAGCTTGTTCTCAATGTAATTTAGTTGAGACAAGGCTATCGGTTTGTTCTTATGATGCCTTATAAGTTTGATCCCGAGAACATAGGTAGCCTCTCCTAAATCCTTCATTGAAAATTGTTCATTAAGCCATCCCTTAGATAACATTCCTACATCTTTCCCAATGAGCAAAATGTCATCAACATACAAAATTAGAAAAATAACCTTTCCTTATTATATCCTTTTATAGATACAAGGCTCATATAGGTTTTGTATGAACCTATAGGTTTTGATAGACTTATGAAACCTAATGTTCCAAGACCTAGCTACTTGCTTAAGTCAAAAAATGGAACCTTGCAATTTTCCTACCTTATGCTTATTACCTGGCTCAACAAAACCTTATGGTTGGGCCATATAAATGGTCTCCCCAAGATACCCATTAAGAAATGTGGTCTTGACATCCATTTTTCATATTTCATAATCGAAACAGGTTGCTATGGCCAAAAGATTCTTGATGAACTTAAGCATCGCAGCTGGAGAAAAAGTCTCCTCATAATCTATACCCTCTTTTCGAATATATCCTTTAGCTACCAATCTAGCTTTAAAGGTCTCTAACTTTCCATATAATCCTCTTTTCCTTTTGTAGATCCATTTACACCCTATGGTTTTTATACCTAGTGGTAGATCTACAAGGATCCAAACTTTGTTAGCATACATAGAATCTATTTCCGATTTCATCGCTTTGAGCCATTTTTCTGCATCAACCTCATTAATAGCCTGTGTATACGTAATAGGATCTATTTCTTCTTAGTCTTAGATGGCAATTAAATCTTCTCCTAGACCTAGATATTTATCTGGCTGTCTCGCAACCCTCCTACTATGTGTAGGCATAACTTGATGTTCAAGTTGCTCTTTCGATTTAACTCTTAAATCCATTTCAACATCTTGTTATGCTATATCAAAATCAACTTTTAGATTAGATGAAATAGCTAACTCTTTGAGTACTACTTCACTTCTTCCTTTGTGATTTTTCATAAACTGTTCCTCTGGGAAGGTTGCATTTGTTGACACAAATACCTTCCTATCCTGAGGATTGTAAAAATAGTACCCTTGAGTTCCTATAGGATATCCTACAAACAAATATACTTCTAACCTTGGCTCCATCTTTGTGGATTCAAGCCTTAGAACATGGGCTGGACAGCCCCAAGTCCTCAAGTGTTGTAATGAAGGCACTCGACTAGTCCACAACTCCCTAAATGTTTTAAGCACTGATTTGGACGGAGCAAAGTTGAGAAGATATGTTGCCATTTGTATGGCATATCCACATAATGATTATGGAAGGTTGGCATAGGACATCATCGATCTTACCATTTCCAATAGAGTCCTATTCCCCCTCTCAGCTACACCATTTTGTTGAGATGTTTGAGGAGCTGACAAGTTGGAAACAATTCCATTGTCAATTAAATATTGCTAGAGCTCTCCAGATAAATATTCACCACCTTGATCCGATCGAAATTGTTTTAATAGCTTGCCTAGCTACTTCTTAGCTTCGACTTTGAATTCTTTGAAATTTTCAAAGGATTCACTCATTTTATGCATCAAATACAAATAACCATGTCTTGAGTAATCATCTGTAAAGGTTATAAACTATTCATAACCTCTTATAGCTTGTATATTCATAGGCCCACACACTGTATGTACGAGGTCCAACATAGATTCAAATCTATTTCATTTAAAAGGAAATAAGGCCTTGATCATTTTTCCTTTAATACAAGATTCACAGGTAGGTAATGGATCATTATCCAAGCTTGTAAGGATCCCATCCTTCACTAACCTGTCAAGTCTTTTATGATTGATATGACCCATTCTTAAGTGCCACAGATATTATGAATTAATGCTAGAGCCATTGAAATGTCTTGGTTTTATTAATACTGTGGTATTTAGTGAGCCTTTCATAGGTTCTACAAAGAACAATCCCTGTTTAATTTTTGCATTACAAATAAAATCCTTATTCTCACATATTGAAAAAACATTTTCAAAATATAAGGAATAACCAGACTTTATTAAACAAAAAACAGAAATCATGTTCCTTACAATCATTGACATATAATAAACATCCTCCAAATATAACCTATGAATACTAAGAAAGTCCAAAATAACTACTCCCACTGATTCTGCTGAAATATAGGATCCATTTGCTATCTTGACTTGAAACTGGCCTTTAGGTAGTCTTTTCTTTTGCTAGAACCCCTGCAAAGAATTGCAAACATGGTTAGTGGCTCCTGAATCTAATATCCAAGAATTAGATAAATCTGCCACATTTCTAGTTCCTAATAAACTTAGGAAACCCATACCTTGTTTGCTTTTGAGGGACCCAAGGTAGACTGGACAGTTTCTTTTCTAATGGCCCATCTTATCATAGTGGAAACACTTTCCCTTGATGTTCTCTTTGTCCTTTTCTTTCATAGACTAGGCCTTGACCCATGTTTGGGCCTTCTTTTTTATTGGACCCTTCTTCTTTTGCTTGCCCTTATCCTTAGGCTTAGAAGAAGATGCTACATTAGCTTCTAGCCCATGAGCCTTGATATTTAATATCTCCTTGTACTCTAAAGAGTATTCATCAAGTCACTCAAGGTGTAATCCTTACTATTGAGCTCATAGTCTAACTTACCGCTGAAAAGAAGAGTTTAAGCTATTGATGATCATAATCATCTGCGTGTTCGCATCCATATCCGCCCTAAGCATCTTAACCTCAGTAACCACAGAGATTGCCTTAAGCATGTAATCCCGCACTAGTTCACCAGGTTTTTGTATAAGATTGTGAAAGGTTTGGATAGCTTTAACCTTTGCAAACTTGGTCCTCATATCAAACATCTCATGTAGGTGATGAACCATTGCACTAGCAGTTTCCATACAAGCAATTTGCTTTTGCAACATACCACTGACAGAAGCTAGAATATAACACTTAGTAGTCTTATCAGCATTCTGCCATCATTCATATTGTTGGACTTGCTCAGGAGCTGAATTTGCATCCGAAGGTGCAGGCTTATTTTGAATTAATACCCATGAAATTCGTTCATATTAAGGAACAATGTCTAGGTTACGTCTCCATTCATTAAAATTCTCTCCATTTTCCAATTTTTTATTTGCCAAAAGCAAAGTAAGTGGATTCATTTTTTGGTGATTATGTCTAAAAATATAAATTATTAAAGAGTAAGTAAACTAGTCAACATTATTAAAACTTTGTATAAAATCATGATGCATGTATTCTTGATGATAGATTTAACAAAACTTAAAAAACAATTAAATCTTTATACAACGGTTATTTTTCTTATCTATAATAGACTAAGTGACGGTGGGCCATCTTATCTATTAAAAGAAAAAATGGGACCCTCCCACTCAAAAGGCTACCAAGCATCTTCATGCCTAACTTTGTTAGAAGCGTCATAATTTGGCCCAGACATTTATCAATAGAGCTAAGGTGGGCAGGTTATTTGATAAACTATGTTGAGTGTATGACCATTTGATTCATCCACTAAAAGTACCTGCAAATCATGCCTCGTTGGGAGGTCACATTTGCTACCAATAAGTTGACTTATCCTTTGGGAGACCCAAACCATGCAAGATCTAGGATTCATGCCTTCAGGTGGGGAGTAACACTTCACCACATACAAATGGGCGATCATTTGGAGACTGTGGAGTCTCACATGAACATCCTCTCCCACTCAATCTTTTTAGGCTTTAAGTTTTAAATACCGTCTTGTCTTGATGCAATTTATTAACCATCCTATATTGTTTCATTATATATCTCATAAATAATGAATGCATGGCAAAGCCTAGGATTGGAAATTTTCTAAATGACATGCAATCACATAATATCCCAAATTATTTGCATTCATTTATCCATTCATCACATGACCTAATAGGCCACTTTTGATTGTCCAACGTAGAACATAAAAACAAATATAAGGCTTTTAGGCCCAAAATAATCTTTTTAGACTTGGATCCTTTGCTTTGAACTCTTCGCTCATATGACCAGGCCTATTTAGTAAAAAATGTGTAATGGCATTTTACAAAAACGAAATTTGTTACTTTGAAAACAAAAAATCCAGTACTAGATTTTCATAAATCTGAATCTTTGTCATAAAAAATAAAAATAGTACTTGTTTTCATTAAAACCAAAAATTGATCCATTAAAACAAAAACCAACACTTTGTTTTTTATCAAAACTGAAACTTGATTCATTGAAACAAAAATCCAGCACTTGTTTTTACATAAAAACCGAAACTAGATTCATTGAAACAGAATTCTAGCATTTTGGTTTTCACAAAACCTAAACTATGCCAATATACAAAAGGATATATCGAAACCATTACCTCTTCATTTCTTCAATCCATGGCTGCTTCATTTTCATCATTACATCAATTTGTACATTGCAAAGTCAAAATAAACAAAAAAATGAAGCTAAGGAGGAAATATGGTGATGATAGACCACCCTCCTTGTTGCAAACCAAATGAAGAAATCTTACATGGTAAATATAAATTCTATGGACAACCAAAAGAGCAAAGCATACACCATATATATTTCTATCAAATAAAAATATGCAGTATACAAAAAAATAATTTCTAACCCATATATCACATATAGGAACCGGAATCATGCATAATAAATATGTCTTTGATACCTATTGTTGGATCGAAAAGTAAAACATGCAAGATTTGGCTAAAATGGTAGATTTCAAAACTTTTTAGAAATCAAAACACAACGGAAGCAAGATAACCAAATCAACATGCCAAGCCATACATGATACGGTATATGGAAAATAATTATCATAAGAACAAGATAGAGATTACATTACCGACTCATTTGCTACAGCTTCAACTCCTTGCTATGCTATCCTCTCCTTCTTCTTGTATCCTTTCCTAGCTTTAGCCTTGCTTTTGAATCCTTTCGTTTGTCAATGTATCCTCTCCTTGTTATTGTGTCCTCAACCAATCTGATCTACCACTTGTTCTTCTTGGATAACTTGGTTAATAAGATCTTTTGGTGGGAAAGGAGAAGAAATATTTAGAGTAGATTTTTCTTAAAAGAAAGAAGCCAAAGATGAGACACCTCTCCTGCAAATTTTGGCCAACACATGCAAGAAAGGAGAAAGAGTGCAAAAATGCAAGAACATCTCTCTTACACCTTGTTAATTTCGGTTATGCATGAAAAGAAAGAAGAAGTGGAAAGCATCCAATGCATCACTTCATTCTTTAATCAAAACATAAAGAAGCCATTAAATGAGACTCTTCTCATTTGTTTTAAGATGGCTATATGAAATGACCAATAACCTAAAATGACATGTCAATTTTAGTTTTAGTGATGAAAGAAGGAAGATGATCAATCAAATGCATATCTTTCATGATTAATCAATTGAATGCTAAAAGGCAACGTTACATGCCATCACTAAAAGACAACCATTAAACCATTTAATAGTAAGATCATTACTCCATTTAATGATGATAAAGCATGTTAAATATCATCTTTATTTATCAATTAACTGATAAATGTGTAGCTGCACATTCATCCCTAATAACACTGAAATTGCACCTTCCATTTCATTAAGAATTTTGTTTTAATTTAATTAACCAAATTAAACCAAAGTCTAGCCCATTTCTAAATGTTCATTTAGGTTTCTAATTAACCATTAATTAGTGCAAGCCCAACATTCAATTATGGGCTTTAAAACCTCCATTTATATTTCTTACTTTGCTTGATAACCTTCATTGAAACAAAGTGGGAAATCTTATTGGACTTAGATAATTCAAGCTCCAATAAGCCCTGAATTAATTTAATCTCATTAGAATTAATTCTAGCTCATTAACTAAATGTCATTCCACTAAAAACAATTAGTTGAACTCTTGAATTACTAAATATTATGAAAACAAATATTTCAAATAAGATGTCCAATTGCAAACCCTATTATAGCCATCCGCACCATAAAGGGTAAAATTACCATTTTGCCCTTATATTCCTTTTTCCTTCTAGATCTCCCATTTTACTCTATATGGTGATTAGCGCATAAGATCTCATCTTGGTGTTAAGACTTGATGGGTAGTTAGTCCATCAAACTTCTAGCACCAGTTTAATCACCAATTTCCATAAAATATCTAAAAGTGATAATATCACTATAAACTGTTTATTTGAGTGAATATTCCCTAATATATGTGTCAATTAATAATTTCACCATGCAGACACTAGACTAATTCTCTATAAAAATCCATTCCGATCTTATCAAGAATTATAATGAAATACATATGAGTTCACCACTTATCAAAATTATGGTCCATAATAAGCAAATGCTAAAATGTATGTTTTAAGATTAAAGTAACAGCTTACTTTATTCATTAAAACATATATGATTCCATATTCATTTAATAGTGCCATTATCGATAGTCAACTACTATCATGATATGAAACTGATCATTCCTTTGAAGTAAACTCCTTTACTTACATGGAGTTAAATCACAACGTTACAGTCTAAACCATAATCAAGCGACCAACTTGATTATTCAATTGTGAATCAATTAATTTAGATTCTAATAATATATATGTTTCCCATACATCTCTATGTATATGTATATTACTTACAAA
>JANQBM010858154.1:0-13440 GCA_025594535.1 Erythroxylum domingense | reverse complement strand
TCCATATATATTATGATATATATGGAATGCCATGTATCACCCCAATGCCATAATGCAAGGTGCTTGTATGATTGAAAAGGTTGGAGTTACCTACACATGTTGGATGTATACATTGATATGGCATGTATGATAATATATTGCCATGATATTCTTGAATATGGTATACACCCCTTACATGCAGTGTTGGACTGGTATATGCCCAACATGTGTAGATAACCCTGTGATGATAGGTGTGGGTATATGTATATGGTTATGATACATATGTTATTTGTACCCTACAATTCTATTAACTATCTATATTAATGTCCAATCCATATGTAATAAATGTGGTATTACTGCCTTAAATTGGATGTCTACTAGGCATACGGGACCATTCCTCTGTATAATCTTAATGTTGTGTTATGTGCACATAGTTACCACATGGCCATATGTACCTAATGTTATACATATACCCACACCTATCATCACAGGTTTACCTACACATGTAGGGCGTATACCAGTCCAACACTACATGTAAGGGGTGTACACCATATTCAAGAATATCATGGCAATATATTATCATACATGCCACATCAATGTGTACACCCACCATGTGTAGGTAACTCCAACCCATTCAATCATACTAGCACCTTGCATAACATATAATATCATACCCATTGACATAACTTACATCCCTTAGGGAATTTAACATATGCTAGGCCACTTATGTATAACTACAAATACATATGATATCTTGTATGTATTTTTAGTTATACAAGTGATATGTATAACTATTATTGGCTTAGCAAACATCCCAAGAACTCACACATACCCTTTATTGTATGCCTAACATTGCAAAAATGTCCAATTGGTAAGTATGTCTTAATTGGATTGATAAAATCATACCATGTATTATTTATAATGGTATATGAAATGTAATATTTTCACCAAATGATTGTGGACATCAATAGACGAGTGGGTATACCCATCACATTTGTGGTAAATGTATAACCATAAGTATATTATACAACTATGATATACCATTTATAAATGGTAAGTTCTCTATACAATTATTATTATATATGGATTTAGTGCCACATAACACCCTATTATGAGTACAAATTGTAATGTGTAAAATTAATTACTATAGTGATATACCATTATAACTCCTAATGTGAATATCAGATTAAGATGAATTCCATATAGGTATCCACTTTATAGATTACTATATATAGTGTGATACACTGATATAAACCAATAACTAGAACTACACATAATACATGTGCATCATGGTATATATTGCATGGTTTAGTGGGATCAATATAATGATACATTCTTTCTGGTCATACCCAATTGCTAATTAAATATTAGTATTTCTAAATATACTAAATTTACATCACAATCCATAATAAGTCCAACCTAACTAGTACATGTAATTATGTCCTATGTGTTAACCTGTATTGGACATAGAGTGGGTGTTAAGAGTAATGATACTAGTAGCCAGGTCATAATTACATGTACTAATTAGGTTGGACTTATTATGAATTATGTATCTGAGTACACACTATGTTATCTGATGTACACCATCTGTTTCATTTAGTACATACCCCCATATGGTACATACATTGGTTCATGAATAGTATATATACGTAGGTACCCCCATCAATGGTGATACCATATACTACATTATGCATTATGTAAACAATATAAGGTATGTACCATATGGGGGTTACTAATGGTAATAATATGTATAACAATTACTTAACTTGTAAATATTAAATTCTTGCCTTTTTGAGTTGGTGTAGTTAGGTATACAAATAAGAGTATTTATGACCATATAAATACTCTTATTTGTATACCTTACTAATAGAAATACAAATAAGGGTATGATATCACATTAATAACCTTTCATGCACACTTATAAAGGGTAAATAACTACTTGTAGGTATAGATGCACATGTATTGGGTGTATTTATTAATGTGTACCATGGGTAATATCATATATTATACCATATGTACTAGTCCACAAGTTTTTCATATTGGTTGATGGGTATACATGTATGGATATAGCCACCTATGGTGAGGTACATAATGGGTTTAATATACATAGTGTGTACTTAGATACACAATCCATAATACGTAATGGGAATGGTAAATATTGCATACCCATATGAAGGAGAGTGCATATATTAATTCTGGACAGATACCTCTCACATAACTACATAAGGATACCTTTTGCAGTTATACCTGGTACCCATGTCACCTAGGGATGTGTACCAACATTTTATGGTAGCTCATTTATTAGGATACGTATAAGGGTACCTTTTACGTGTCCTAATAAATGAGCTACCATAAAATATGTTACACTAATGTTTAGCATTATTCATCACTTGATACGGTGATCACTAACCAATACATGGTATCTCGTGCAATGTCATCTAATTTCTAGCTAGCATCAATCATTTACCATAATGATGCCTAGTGGAAAAGACAAACCAGGTATTGAAGCAAGAATGTATGGATTATTATGGGTAATAATAGGTTTGCTTGGTATGGCCCTTTACTAAATAGCCATCTAATTTCCTTCATAAATACAGGTAGCCATCCCCATGTTAGGTTAGTACTTCTCCTATACTTGGTATGTCTTTTCCACTAAGCACCATTATGGTAAATGATCTGATGTTGGCTAGAAATTATATGGCATTGGAAGAGATACCATGTATTGGTTAGTGATCACTAAGTAATAGGCCATATTTTAATACTACATACTCTAGAACTATGGTGACATTACTTTTACAAAGTATGATATGCCATCATTGGATCTAGTATGAGTATATGTGGTGATAGCCATGTGTCATCATAAACACATGGGTATACCTACTATGGATGATACCCATGTATATATGCCACAAACACAACAGCCAAAGAGTGGGTATGCACATGGTTATATAAATACTTAACTATGTATCACTGGTAGGGCCCAATGTATAATATCACAATGCAAGTTAGTATATCATCATGTCATGTTATACATTATTGATGGGAGTCATATGATATACATTGTGTGTTATACCTTATATAATACATGAGCTAAGACATAATGCTTCATATGTCTTGGCTCATGTGTATGCATAATATATAGGTTAATATACCAGTCAATGTGCTATCTCGTACTAATATGCCACAAACATGATATGCCGACTATATGGTTAATGCCATGATACCACTAACCATATAGTGTTGGAACCTATATACACTACCTATAATTTAGGTATCACATGTATATCTAAATTTACACTATATGTTATATAGTATGTCATGGCCATACTCATATATAGGCAAGTTGTACCTATATAATTGTAGGCATGTACAATTTACTAGTAATGATACTACATCTAATCCATTCTATAACATGCCCTTAGTGAAAATAATTCCCAATTGTGCCATAAGCGGACTGTCTTATCTCATAATTGCTACATAGTAAACTCTCAAATGGCCAAACCCATTGAACCACTGGTGTTCACAGTTCAATACCTGGTTATGTCCATATACAAACTAGGATATACCCTGACTATACTAACTAGTATATAGTCAGGGTATATCCTAGGTACACACATAGATGGGAAAGATGGGATGGTAAAGGACACATCGGAGGGTAGCTTCTTGTAACATATAGATAGTGATTAAGGTAGCATGTTTGGTATATATGATAAGGCCTATATTACCACTATTGGTAGTGTATACTATATGTTATAGGTGTGTTATACCTATATACAAATAGTGGTAGGGATCCAAAATATATACAATCTGAAGTCAATTGTATATCATTACCTACGTTTATATAACCTCATGCTGGTATAAATAGTTATACCATTTATACTATATGTGCTACACCCTATATAGTATGCACATATGTAGCCCTATATAGTATGCACATAGGACAAAATCATGATCTGTAAGTGGAGTGTATGGTATAACTATCATCCTACATGTCACACCACATGGTATTGCAATACCCATAAGTGCACTTATCATAATATTAATATGGTAGTTATAGTGAGGCCTTGTAATGGTATATATCAATAACCATCCAATTGATAATGTGCATGCACATGGTACCCAGACATACATGTGCATGTCAGGGTACCATGTGCATACACATTATCAATTGTAATGAATATGGCTATGAGTACCATTACAAGGCATCCGTTATAAGCACATAGTAATGTACTATATGTACTAACATGGTCATACATTATTGGATATACCAGGTGAACTATGTACACAAGTAATGTACATACATATTATAGCATATTATATAGGCATATCCATTCTATAAAATATATTGATACCTAACTCCCTGTACTGCTCATGATGATACCATAATAATAGTATCTATGGGTATATCATAATTGTGTGGGAGTGGTCCAATACCCAGATACTCTAATTTTAATTGAATGTAGCACATGGTATCCCTATATATTACACCCTGGTCAGAGTCCTTTAGCATATACAAATAACCCTTATCAAGATATGTGTCATTTACAACATATTTAACCTATATTAAATGGTGTAATATTGAGTGGAGATTAAGGAAGGGGCATGTTTCAATGTATTACCATACATTTGGGTACATTTATATCGTACATAATATTTGACCCTTATACGGGTACTGGACCACTCCCACACAATTATGATATACCCATGGATACTATTATTATGGTATCCATGACCAACCTTATTCAACATTTGTGGTAAATACCTATCCATATTACCCAATATAGTGGTACTAGGTATGCACAGTGGATTCCCACTAGTTGGCTCATGTATTAGTACAGGTAGGAATTACTAAACCAATATATTTAGGGAATATAGTGGTTTAGCGTAACCACTCATATTAGGGTGTATCATTAATGATATCATATTCTAAGGTATGCATTGGGTGACTGTAGCGTAACCACTCATATTGTGCCATATACTTTGTGTGATACTTAATATTACAATAGTATATAATGGATAACTACTACAATATAGGGTTATAGGTCCCACACAAAGTATTACTATTGCACTTATGGATAACTACTGTTGTACAAATTAGATCCCATGTGTAACATAGTGTACTGATGGTGTACTATCTGTACATTATATTATACTAGTATGGAGTAAGATAACCTGGCTTACATCTTTATATATACACACCAACTATTTATATCATATTGACCCATCCATAGATCAATATGGTATAACTTGCTACAATCACTCTAGATTGGAACACATATTTGAGTTGTGTGTACCCTACTAATTATCATGGGGTACATAACAATGTGTAAATATGGCACATGTTATACATCCATATTACATAGATGTAATGGCCTGTTACATCTACTATGCATACCAGATAATTATGTGTAAGTAATTGTACTATGACTAAAGTTTCCATAACATTTTAGTTGTTAAGAGTATTGGTATTATATAGTTATAACCCTATAAATACCATTGGGTGTTGTACCCGAAAATGTCCTAAACCATATACACATAATGATTCTATACATAACAACTAAAATGTTATGAAACCCATGTATAAAGATGTAATATGCCATCTCTAAATGTTCAGGTAGGTACCATATCACTTCAACATAAATCATATATAGCAAAGGTATACAATGTGGTTATTATATTACATGTATCTAGCACTTTATAATACTACAGTTATAAGACTATCTTACAATAACATGATAACAGTCCTACACTACATATACCATCATACACATATATCTTACAATAACATGTCTAATAATATTGCACCACCATTAATAGCTATGGCATCTTACTATTTAATGTCCTAGGCTATGGTTGGTCCATATATTATAAATAACCATATATTGGTATTGGGATTTTATACTAGGTTGCCAAGTGTCTATGACCTACCGTAGGCATTATATCTGATATCCAGTATATGCCAACCACCATTTTACTATATACTACCTTAGTATTATCCCTATATGGGTAATATTATGCATAGTATTACCAAATTATGGTAAAAACCATAATTTAGTAATCCATGCATATATATAGTATGCCAACTTTTATAACTATTGTATAAAAGTTATAGTGCATTATATGTTTATATACATACATGGTTATTATCCCACATAGGGATAGTACTAAGGTGTTGATAATGTGGTATGGGTATACAGGTGGTTAATGTAATAATATGGCATAGTTGGACAAGTTAAGAGTACTGTAGTTATCCGATGGGTACTATAACAGGGTGAAAGTGCTATATACATGCATGGTCACAAGACATTATGTATGGATTACTCATGCACAACTGTATATAGTGTACATGAGCTACCATACTGTAGGGCATGCTAGTACCCTGTATGAAATCATGCATGTATTAATCGTACAATACAGTTGTGCATGAGATGTACACCATAGGTTACTGGTACAGTTGCAGGTAATAACAACATGACTTTCTTTAAGAACATGACCATATAGATTGGCACCATATCATGTGAAGAATTCCCTTACTACACAAAGTAGAAGTGTGTTAATGGTTCTTAATTACATACCATTAACAAGCATACCCTATCAGTTAGCAAATAGGGGTTTTTATCACTATACTATTGATTACCATATAGGGGTACTGCCATTGATATAGATGTGCTAGGTAAATATAGTCCATGTGAGTGTAATAACATGCTTGTATTTAGCCAAAAAACTATAATGTACACTCTTATCCATATTATAGCCCATACAATTTTATGAAATCTTAATGCCATATAATATATAACACTATGGTATGCCACGGGGTAAACCAATATAGATATAGTGTATAGTGGTCCTCTATGTATAGTATTACTATTATGGGTTTAAATAACACATAATTAACCATGATGGTTACAATCCACATGTTATAGGATTATACCAATATAGAGGACCTAAGGTATTCATACCCATTAAGTCCTGGCATACGTAACACAGTTGGTATGTCATAGGTTTGTAAGTAACTTATCCGCCTAATAGATGTTGGAATGGCACTCTATATTGATAGTTACTGGATGTTGTAATAGTCCAATATTGCTACCATGCTTTGATATAGACATTTCATATATATCATCCACTGTGCCATTCCTAATACACTGTATAAATGTATTAGGAATGGTACATGTACACCTAATTATAGTGGTTATAGTGGTAATAGATTATGGTATATACACATAGTGGTAATAATTGTACCATTGCATACACCTTAAAAATATGTATAATACCTAGGTAATAGATTATCACACCTGTATGGTGTCATAATGCACAATTTAGTTTATATATCCCATGCCTATAGTATCGTCACTACATACCTGTAATGCAAAACCTGTAAGTTTATGCTCACATAAATAACCATATATTATGTAATGCTCACTTTATTACCATAAATGTGATGTACCATCATAGGAAAGGTAACTGTGCAACTATACTATATAATATAGTTACAATTAAATAACATCTACAGGTTAAACACATACGTTGGGTGGGGCCATATATAACTAATCAAGCATGAGTGTGGTACCATTTATATATTAAATGATAGTTAACATATAAACTAACTGTACTAACCTATGTTTAGTATATGGAGACCACCCATTATGTATAAATGTTATGGTATCCCAAACGTACCTTGTTACATATTAGTGTATGGGACAGTAATGCATAAATGGTACCTATTATATATGGTATATATACCAAGTGATTATATATACCAGTAACATATAATCAACAAAAGGTTATAGTCATCCATTAGGTACAATATTATATGCAATTACATGTATTATTTTATACATGCTATTTGATACCATTTTCATAAATAACCTTAGTGTATATATATGTTACCATTATTGGTTGGTGTATGATACCATTACACCTAGCCACATATGGTACTATGGTTAGGAGTAATGGTATAACAGTTATATAGTTGGGTGGATATACCTGTAGGTGATATCATAGGCATCACCTTGACAATGCATATTGGAGCTACCATCCATGTATTGTAACTATAATATATGGATGGTGGCATCTTCATACACATGCTCATGGCCGAGTTGGTATACATGATACCCTGTGTATAAATGATGCATGGGTATGGGTACCCTAATGTAATATAAAATCACCCTGTTATAGTACCCATTGTGTCTCATATATCCCAATTAATATTATAGATATAATATTACATCATGGCTTGAATTATACAAACTAATAAGTATAGTTGGGTATTGTACCAAAGGTGACACACCATGCCATATTATACATCAATAACTGGTATGACCAATTTATTGCATATTACTATATACCACACCTGAGGGTAACTGAGTCTATGGTTATGAAGTAAATCACACGTTAGTATAAACTTTACGTACAAGAAACTTGATACACAAGAAGAGGGGGTTGACTGTTGTATCCTTTTTTAATATAAATCTTGCTAAGAACTTCTCTTTCTTGTTAAAAAGATATCACAAACTTTATTTAGTTAAATCATAAATAACTTCTTTATGATTGTTTAAAAATAAAATAAACTGAAGTAAAGATAAAGAATAGACGCTGCGATTTTTATACCGGTTCACCTCAAACCGTGGACTACGTCCAATCCTCAGAGTTTGTCTGAGTGTTTCACTATACTCCAAACAATTACAAGTATTCTTTCTTCCTTTCCAGAGCCTCTTCAGGTCTCTTAAAAAGTATTCTTTCAACTATCTTAGCCTCTCCAGGCTATCAACCTTTTCTTTCTCTCACTAAAAAAAGATTGTGAGCTTTTGTTACAGTAGGTTTAGCTCTCTTCGTATCTCACTACAAAGTTTCTCTTTTCTAAGTATTGTAAGAATTTTCTTTAAGATTCTAAGATTGTAACTTATCTAAGATCGTAACATCTTCAACTACGACTAGTATTTATAGCCTTCGTCTATAACTGCTTCTTGATTTTTGATAACTGCTTCTTGATAATCGTCATTTAGTTGAGTTCTGTAACTAACTCTTAACTAAATAACTATCAGACGTAATACTGTATCTTTATGATATCGTCGATGTCTTTGCGTCTGTGTTGACTTTACGTCTGCATCTACATTTTGATTTCGCGTCTGCGTCTGCGTTATGATTTTGATTTCGCGTCTGCATCTGTGTTGACTTTGTGTTTATGTCTATGTTTTGATTTCATGTCTGCGTCTGTGTTTTAACTTCGAGTTTGCATCTGTTTCTACATTTGTATCTGTGTCTGTATTCGAATTTGCGTCTATACTGACTTTAAATCTATGTTGTGTTTGCATCTATATTTCCTTCTGCTTCTGTGTTCTATACTTTGACTTCGCATCTGCGCACTTAACACACTTGTAAAAAACGTTCTTCTTTTCTAACATTATTATTATTTGATTATTATCAAAATTAATCATCGTAAAGTCTTCTTGACTTAACAATTTCCCCCTTTTTTATGATAACAAATAATCATAATTTTAGAGAAATCAAAGTGAATGAATTTTTATTCAGTTGATGAATAAGAAATGAATAAGATGACAACAAACAAAGAATAAGAAAACAACAAACAAAGAATACATATATGCATGCTATCTTCTTCTTTTCTTCTGTTTCTTTTCTTCTTTTTCTCTTCTTCTTTTTCTTTTGTCTTTTTCTCTTGTCTCCCTCTTTTTCTTCATTTCTCATCTTGTCTCCCCCTTTTTTCTTTTCTTTTCTCCCCTATTTGTTATTAATCAAAAAGGTTACCTCAGATACTTCATTATTTCAGAAAACATGCGTTGCATATCCGTTCTGATCAACTTGAGGTCTTCTTTTATTGTAACTCGTACATAAGCTAGTTCCTCATATAGATCACCTACTGAGTCTTGTAGATTATCAACCTTAGTATAAATTTCTTCAATTTCCTTCACTAAAGCTTCCTGACTCCTTTGCTCAAAATGTCTTACTTCTTCCATTCCAATAGTTTTGACTTATTGAATTGGTCTTGATGGATAGAAGTTCGTAGCAACAGATGTTTCTGAGAGTAAGACATCGAGTTCTATTATTTTCAAAATAGGAGGTTTGAAGAATTGCTTTTCTTTAGGGAGATCAAGGTCATTAGGTCTAGGTAGCTTTGGAATAGTTTTTTCAAAAAGGTGAAGAACATCTTTAATAGAGGGTATATAACTCAAAGGTCTAAAGTGCATGATCAGGTGCACAAAAGTCTTTAAGTTGACAAACATACCTCTAACCTGGATAGTTCTATACTATCCTTTAGTCACTCTTTCAACTATCTGAGAAGTTGCATCTGTGGTGAAGCGTCCACAATTACTTCTTGATGCTTTTGAGATGTGATGTGAAACATAGATACCTCTTGATTGTTCTGCATTACATGCCTCATTTATGTTTCTCACTGCTTCATGTATCTGTTCTTCAGTAAGGTCACCTGTTGTTCTTTCAGGGTACATCTTCTGTTTCCCTTTTTTCACATTGCATATAATGTTTGAAGCTCTAGGTTGTATATCAGGTACAATCTTGATTAATGTTCTACTCGTTACTGGGTAGATGGTGTACCAATCTTTAGTCATCTTCATTAGATATGGTTCTGAATTCTCATCCCTCAGAATCCCATATAGTCTCCTTTTTTCATGATTTAGAAGATGCATAGACCGATTATCGATCAAAATAGACTCAACTTATACCTTGACCAACCTTTTCACAGGTTCTCTGATTATTATAGAGCTTCTACTTCTAACAGGTACCTCTTCTTCAATCACCTTCATTCTCAAGTCCTCTTTTCTGATTGGACTATGAGATACCACTCTGTTTTCAATTGATTTTTCTTTCCTTTGACTACCAATTGAAGTAGTTTCTTTCTAATTGGTCTTTAACTTCTTGCTTTCTTCTACCAATCTAGAAGGTGGTTGTGATTGGGTTTATTCTTTTCAAATTCCAATTTCTTCTTAATTCCAGTCTCTTTAGTTGGCTTCGTCTACTCTTGTTGCAAAATTGAGACTAGAGATTTTGTAGCTTGTGGTGTCTTCTCTATCTCCTGAGATTGCTCTCCAAGAGTTATTCCTTTCCCTCTCTTCTGTTCTTCTTGTCGGAGGGTTAATAACCTTGGTGATCTTTTTGATCTTTTAACTTTCTCAAAATCAAGTGCCTCTGCCTTTCTTTTCAACGGCACTTGTTTTTTAGATAGATTCTCCTGGCTTTCTTTTCTTTGCCACATCGTCTTAGCTTCAGCTGCAACTTCTGACGATTTCTTCTTTTCTTCTACAGCCATTCTTCTAGAAGAAGATTAAGGTTTCTTTTTTTCTTTGGGAGTAACATTCCCACTCATACTGTGTCTGACTGTATGCTCTCCCTCAATCCTTGCTAGAAGTTGTACTCAACCCCATTCTTCCAATAGTTGCCACATTAATGTTTATCTTCATCCTGTTTCCTCTTTCAAGGAGAATTCTAGAATCTCTAAAGATTCCTGTTACTAGCATGCCATATGGAAAGGCGTTAGAAACCTTCTTTGTCTTCATCATATATCGCAGAATCAGTTGTGGAAGATCTACAGCCTTATGATTGAGTAGATAGAACATGCATTGCTCATCTATTATTGTCACAACGTTCCTCGATCCTATTCTTGCTAGAATGTAATGAAAAAGTATATTGTGTAGAACCCTAGCCTTCGGAACAAGGTTCGACGACTTCTTATCCTTTGGGTCACTACACCCATAGAGCTGTCGATTCATATGTGCCTTCTCTAGATGATTTTTAATCATCCATCTAGGGTTGTAAGACAACTCTTCTCCAACACATGGACATCCACTATTCTTCTCGATTAGCTCCAGTGCCACAACAACCGATAGTCTATTCACCATTGATACTACTGTATCATCTACCACATTTGCATTCTTCCAAAACTCATAAACTTCATTCAGATAAACTGCTTCACGAACTTGAAAGAAGTTTTTCCATCTGACTGAATCAACTTCTGATTCAATGTCCATTTGATTCATATTCAATGATTCGAAATAAACATGCTTTCCATAAATCATTGCTTGCTCCATTGTGATCTTTAGATGGTAGGAACTTCTTGAAGGTAAAGAGATTAGTATCTGAAGATGAAAGCGTAACCAAAAGGTCTCGAAATGAACAGTTGTTTTTGAGAGTTTTGCAAAAATCCATTTCAGAGGATTTCAAGAGTTTTCTAGAGTAGGCAATGTTCTGAACTGTCTGAGAGGATTTTCTTTATATTTCCCTCCAAAAATAATTACTGTCTGTAACTTGTAGTTACTGGCTTTTGAATAGTTAAAACTTTTTATATTCCTTTTGTAAGAATCGTCTGGGTCAAGACGTGTCAGACGATTGGTCTTTAAAGACTACCATATTCAAGTTTCGTCTAATTTCTTTGAATTTTTCTTCGTTCAAAGGCTTGGTAAAGATATTTGCCCATTGATGACTTGTCTCAACAAACTGAAGAGTAACGATTCCCCTCTATACATAGTCTCGCAGAAAATGATGTCTAACTTCGATATGCTTCACCTTTGAGTGTTGTATTAGATTCTTTGATAGGTTGATAGCACTTGTATTGTCACAGAAGATTGGGATTTGTTCTTCTTTCACTGAATAATCTTCTAACTGATACTTAATCCATAACCTTTGTGAACAACAGCTTGCAGCAGATATATATTCAGCTTCTGCAGTAGATAATGCAATTGAGCTTTGCCTCTTACTAGACCATGAAACTAGATTATTGCCAAGAAAGTAACAGCCTCCACTTGTACTCTTCCTATCAATCCTGTCTCCAACGTAATCAGCATCACAATATCCAATTAACCTGAAATCTTTACCTTTCTCATACATTAAGAAAAGCTCAGTAGAACTTGATAGATATCTCAAAATCTTTTTAACAGCAATATAATGAGATTCTCTAGGATCTGCTTGAAATCTAGCACACAAATAGACACTAAACAAAATATTAGGTCTACTTACTGTAAGGTAAAGTAAAGAACTAATAATTCCTCTAAAGAGGGTCTGATCAACCTTCTTACTTGCTTCATCATTAGATAAAGGGTTTGAAGAGTGCATAGGAGTTGACATTGGCTTTACTTTATCCATACCATATTTAATCAACAATTCTTTTACGTACTTCTGTTGATGAATAAAAATCTTTTCTTCGAATTGCATGACTTGTAATCCAAGAAAGAATTTTAATTCACCCATTATGCTCATTTCGAATTCGTTTTTCATAAGCTTCTCAAAATTAGAACAAAGCTTTTTAGACGTTGTACCAAAAATAATATCATCAACATATATCTGTACTATGATGAAATCATTCTCAATATATTTCCTAAACAATGTCTTGTCTACATGTCCTCTACTAAAACTGTTTTCAATCAAAAAGGAACTTAGACGATCATACCAAGCTCGAGGAGCTTGTTTCAAGCCATATAAAGCTTTATGAAG
>JANQBM010858095.1:0-13447 GCA_025594535.1 Erythroxylum domingense | reverse complement strand
TGTGTCTATCAGAAACATTATCTCTACTAGTTATAGGTAAGACTATGTACTTTTGGACCTTCCCAAACCCTACATCTCAATGGGATTCCTATTGGAACATTGTTACTATTGTTGAAATATCTGTTATAATTTTATGATTGCAATACATTAACATTGATTTATTTAATATATAAAATTATATTAAATTTAAATAAAAATACTTATTCATTTATCAAATAAAAATGATTATAATTTTTTTAAAATACAAATATATTTTCTTAAAAATCTAAAATCAAAATTAATTCAAGTAAATAAATATAAAAATACATAATTAAGATAAGATTTAAATGATAAAATATTTATTAGAATATCAATTAAGTTAGAGTTCTTCAATATTATCATTACTTAAAGTAAAATCATCTTTGACTATAATAAAAAGTTAAAATAGAATAAGTAATTAAAATATAAATTCTTACCTAGATAGCTTTGTATCTTTTATTTTCTTTTCTAATAATTATGTGAATGGTAAATTATTAAATCATAATTGTAAGTTTAAAATATTTATAAATCTATATTTGACTTGGAAAAATTTTATAACCTAATCTTGACCATAAATTGTTTAGATTTGATCTTTAAATCCAAACTCAATTCATGGGATGATTCCTATAACTGAAGTCCTTTAGTTTTTGTTTTTAATATATCGGATCACATGGGTTAAGTCAATTTGTACATGTCTACTAACAAGGCATAGTAATCAATATCAATCTCTTATTGATGTCTCTTAAATCGAGTTAATGAAGTCCATAATACAAAACATAGCATGAAGGAAATCATGATGAGATCATGATAATAAGATTCCTATCATTTGCAGTTATGTTAGTATCTAAATTATCCCTAGTCACAGGATTAATGAGATAGGACATTATTAATCCGGATAGACTAGCACATGTTATATTCCTTGTTTGATCAAGCAGTGGATCTCATAAATTGTAAGCATGAGATGTTTAGAGTTAACATGTGGATATTTACTAAGAGTAGTAAGTACATCGGATGACCCGCTATGAGATTATCATATGGATGATCTATCAAATGTTAGTGATTATTCTCATCATAGTCATGGTGCAAATATCCTTAGACTTGAGGTACTCATGGATATCTTGGATTTGATCCTGTGCTTTGACACCATTCCTTATTGTCTCAAAACGAGGTCACTTATAGGGTGATGATTAGGTATAACTATTGGTATTCGAAGGCAATTGTGTAGCCAATAAAGGAATCACCACTCCTGATAGAAGAAGATGATACCTAAGACCTCTTGTCGGGGTCATTACTTAGGAATCTCTGGCCAGAGTAGATGTATAATGAAGAGAGTCTTTAATGATATAAACAGTAATGAGACGAGAACTAATATCACTTAGACTAGTTGTGACATAGTCAGTCTAGTGGAAGTTGACACTTGGCCTATACTCCAAACCAAGTGGGATATAGAATGGTGATAGTACAAATTACACAGTAATTACCTATGAAAAGGTTCACAAGTCAAATAATTGACTATCAAAGAATTTGTATGTCAATCTACTTACTTTTCGTTAAATTGACGTCATGAAATCATTCATGAATTGCTTGGATTAAAAGATAATTCAAGTAATCAAAAATCAGGAACTTAAAGGATCACACGCTTAGGAGATTGAGGGAATGTTTCAGGATAATATTGTGATATGATCATGGTAAGAAATGTTGAAAAGGAATGGATGAACCAAATATTGCATGGATGTCCAAGGTGGAGTCATGATCGTGACCCAGTAATTCCAGCAACATATATAAGTGATTTCTCATCACTTAAATATAGATTAACAGTTAGGGAGTCTAGAAATGTTCTGGAAATTTTAAAGGGAGCTAGATTTAGAGGGAGAATTTCTTTGCATGTCAAGTAGGGCTTGCTTAATGTTTATAAAATGTGATATAATTCTCTTCTATCCTTCCTATTGAGCATCTTACTTGTGTTTCCTTCATGTTTGGTACTCAAACCTTCCCTACACGTTATATTTCTTCATCTTTAAGTGTTCTTAACTGGCTATTGAAGGTGTTTGGTGTTTGCTACAACCCAAACAAGGAGAAGATTCAAGAAAGAAGGAGCATTTGTAAGGTATATATGCTATAATTTCATGTTCTTACATTTTGTTTATACATACATATGGATTTTGGGTTCATGGGGACATCCTAGGAGTTGAAATTTTAATTCTGACACTTTTGTTACCTTGCCATGCATGTGATGCATGATCTCGGGCTTATCTAACAATGGTATTAGGGCCACTTATGCATGTATAGATGATTTATTGAACATGTGCAAACTATTTTCTGGGTTGTGACTGACATGCATATTGATTTGGAAATGTCTTTTATTTTATTTTACAGAAATGTTTATAAGATATATATTATGTTTCTGTAAAAGTAAATTACAATTTAATGTCATTTGATATTTTATTGTGAATTAATTTCCAGTATGTTCATATGTTGATTTCTGGGAATTTCTGGAAAACATAATGCATGTGCTAATTTTGAAAATTTTGTAATAATTCTAGAAATTGTTTTCTAATTTTCTTTCATATAAATGTTTATAAGGTGTTATATTATGTTTTTGTCAAAAGAAATTACAATTAAATGTCATTTGCTATTTTATTATGATTTTTATTTCTGCTTGATGCATGTATAAAGTTTTGAAAAATTCTGGAAAACTAATGAACATGCTTGCTTGTAAATTCCATAATAATTTTATAAACAATTTTTTATGAATGTCCTTCATGGACATGCACATATGATGTTGCCACGTGTATGAGATACATGACATCTATTTTTGAAGTGGTTAATATTTTATTCTCAATTTTACATGCATTCTGATGAATATGACAAGTGTTAGTGGACACATGTTGTGTTGGCTAATTCCACTTAGTTCATAAACAATTCCTTGGAATTAGTTTCTGAAATTTTTATTAGGCACATTTAGAATGTGTATAAGACTCCAGAATTTTTCCAGAATTAATTGAACTTGATTTAATTAATAGCTCAAGTCAAAGTCAACACTGATAAGCTTTTGGAAAGCTGATAGGGCTGACTTGCTTGATGTCTTATATATATGTGTTTCGGTTATAAGATCTTGAAATATTTTTATGAGATAAGATATGTACTATTTTGATGCTAGTAGCATGTGCTTGAAATTAGCGTTCCAGAAAATTTTCGGACATCGAATTGGTCACTTTAGTGTCTAGTAGGTTAACTCATTTATCTTAATAATTTTGGCCATCAAGATTTTTGGCTTGTGCCGAAATTGTCTTGATAAATTTGAGATGTCCTAGGGATGTTTTAGATGACTAATTGATGCTTGGGAATTTTGAAAACCCTAGGGATTAATTCTAAATTAATCCAAGTAGTGCATTGCATTTCTAGTGTGACTAGAAAAGGCATGTGTACTAGAATTAAAATGTTTAATTTGGACATCAAAATAATAGAATTTTAGGGTTCCTAATCGAATTACATTCATAATTCAAATTAGTTCAGACTAACACTAGCACCTGATTTGGTTCAAGAGTTGAATCGAATCACAAACTTTTGATGCATAGTCAAGTCACAACCTAATTTGTGTGTTACATACATTAGATGTCTTTAAGGTTGATTAAAAAGGCATGATATGGTGGTTACAGAAATAAGCTCAATTTAATTGAGGCATCCATAATCATGCTATATAGTTATAGTAACTATCTGAATATATATGTGAGATATATATAAGACCATCCAAGTATTGATGAGACTTAAGAACAAATCCTTGAAACTAAATATTAGGACTTCCATTGATATGATAAGAAGTAGAGTTCTTTTAGAGTTGGAATGTTGGGCAAACCCAAGATTGCTCTACACGAATATGTTCAAACCATAGAAATTAGATTTCTGGATTAATGGGTTGGTCCTAACTGAAAGCGTTGATTTGTTGGGCAAACCCAAGGTCAACATGGATAGGGGCAAAGTTAGGTAGTATACATGAGATGTATATGCATCAAGAGTTGATAGCCTAATAAGTGTGCTAAATCAACAGTTAATGGCACGAGTCGATAATTGCATATTGAATGCAATTGGTATGAACAATACCTGTCGATTAACCTAAGGTGGCTTGTTGGGCAAATCCAAGGTCATTCTTAGTGATATTGGACATCGACCCACTAGGATAACTATAAGTTTTCTTAGATTCGTAGTGAGGGCTATGTATTCAGATAAAATAGTGGAACCTATAATGCATATGATTAAAGTCCTTATTGATATGCGTTTATGTACATTCTAACACTCTCTCTCATTCTTCTAGGTTATTGAATTGCCATGATGTCTTTATCCAGTGTGAATTTACGCTCTTTACTAGACTCTAACAAACTCATGGGATCAAACTTTTTAGATTGGCTATATAATTTGAGAATTGTTCTCAAATCTGAGAAACTAAGATATATCTTAGATGAGCCACTTCCCGATCCTCCTGTTACCGATGCCTCTGATGAGGATCAGAAAGCTTACAAAAAGCTATTGGATGATAGTGAGCTGGCTAGCTATATTTTGCTAGCCTCTATATCACCAAAATTGCAAAAGCAGTATGAGGCTATGGATGCTCATACCATAGTCTACCATCTAAGGGAATTGTTTAATGAGCAAGCTTAGCTTGAAAGATTCGAGACATCGAGGTTACTCTTTTGCTCTAAGATGGATGAGGGATAGTCTCCAGTGTAGTTTGCACTGAAGATGAATGGATACATTGAGAGGTTAGTCAGTTTGGGTTTCATAATGGATCATGAATTAAGTATAGACTTAATTCTAACTAGTTTGACCGATAGTTATTTACAGTTTGTACTTAATTATCAGATAAACCAAATATCCACCTTGATACTTGATCTGATTAATATACTCCAAACAACTGAACAAACTGTTAGAAAGGACATTAAGGCTATGGTGCTGGTGGACTCTACTTCTGGTTCTCACAAGAGGAACCAAAAGAAGAAGAAGAAGTCCAAGAAGCCAGTGGGAGGTTTAGCTAAGAAGAAGGCAAAGGAGACTACACTAAAGGGAATATGCTTCCATTGTAACAAGGAAGGGCATTAGAAGAGGAACTATAAAGCCCATCTGGAGTCGCTGAAGCAGAGGAAGGCATCAAAATGCCCCACCTATTTCAAGTATGTTATTTTTTATTGACGTTAATACTATTTTTGATCATAATATTTGACTATTAGATAGCAGATGTGGCTCACACATACGTGTTGATATATAAGGTCTGAGGGATAGTAAACCTCTCAAAAAGGGAGAGATGGACCTACGTGTGGGAAATAAAGCAAGAGTTGCTGCATTAGCCATAGGAACCTATGTTTTGTATCTTCCTAGTGGAGTAGAGTAATTTTGGATAATTGCTATTATGTACCTGTTGTGACAAAGAACATTATCTTTATTTCATGTCTTAATAAAATGGGATTTCATTTAACTTTTTCGAGTAATGGTTGTTCAATTATGGTAAATCAAATGTTATATGGTACTACTACATTGTGTAATGGTATTTAAATGTTAGATATTTGCAATACAATTTTAAATAACAATGACAATAAAAGACAAAAACGGGGTAACTTAAAATCATCTTACTCATGGAATAGTCGACTTGGCCATATAAATGAGAGGCGCATGTCTAAGCTACACAGAAGTAGTAACTTGGGGTCATTTGATTATAAATCATATGACACATATGAATCTTTCTTGTTAGGCAAGATGACTAAATTACCTTTTAAAGGTAAGGTTGTACGAACGAATATGTTATTAGACCTAATACATTATGATTTATGTGGTCTGATGTTTGTTCATGCTAGAGGTAGTTTTATGAACTTCATTACCTTTATCGATGATTATTCACAATATGGGTACGTGTATTTAATGAGATACAAGTATGAATCATTTAAAATGTTCAAACAATTCATACATGAAGTAGAGAAACATCTCAGTAAAAGTGCTAAGAAACTTCGATCAAATCGAGATGGTGAATACTTGAATGAGGAGTTTCTAAGTTATCTTAGGGATAACAAGATTGTATCCCAGTGGACTCACATTACACACCGTAATATAATGGTGTGACTAAAAGAAGAAACTGAGCCTTGTTGGACATGGTAAGGTCTATGATGGGGTTAGCTACCGAAATCCTTTTGGGATTATGCACTTGAGACTATTGTTTATGTGATAAATAAAATCCCTTCAAAAGCAGTTGATGTTACTCCATATAAGATATGAACTAATAAGAAACCCTATCTTTCTTATATAAAAGTTTTGGGTTGTCCAGCTTACGTGAAGCAGATTCAATTAGACAAGCTTAAAGTGAAATATAATAAATGTCTGTTTATAGGATATCCTAAGGAAACAATTGGATATCAATTCTACATTGCTTTAGAGCAAAAGGTGTTTATCTTAAAGCATGCTGTCTTTTTACAGAAAGAGTTTCTTTTAAGAGAAGATAGTGGGAGCAAAATTGAACTTAATGAAGTTCATGATGCTCAAACAGACGCAGAGCAATTGTTTGAACCTGAGATTGTTGTTTATGGAGATGAGACAATAGTTGAACCTTCTGACACACAAAATAATCGTAGGTCAAGTAGGATACGTAATGTTTCTGAGAGATATGGATTTCTTGTAAGTGAACATAATAACGAATTGCTCATAGAGGACAATGAGCTTACAATCTATGAACAGGCTCTGAAGAGTTCAGAATCTTATAAATGGCTTCAAGCCATGAAGTTCAAAATGGATTCCATATTTGAAAAACAAGTATGGACTTTGGTTGACTCACTCAAAGGGCTAAAACCCATAGGTTGCAAGTGGATTTTCAAGAAGAAAATCAACATGGATAGTAATATGATTACTTATAAAATGAGGCTAGTTGCAAAAGGTTATCGTCAAAGACAAGGAGTTGACTATGACAAGACATTTAGCCCTGTAGCTATGCTTAAATCCATTAGAATACTCCTAGACATTGCTACTTATTATGATTATGAGATATGGAAAATGGATGTAAAGATGACTTTTCTAAATGGAAACCTAGCCGAGGATGTGTATATGATACAATATGAGGGCTTCATATCAAAAAATGGTGAAACGATATGCAAGGTTTAGAAATCCATTTATGGATTGAAGCAAACATCTAGGAGTTGGAACTTTCGATTTGATGTGATAATTAAATAGCTTAGTTTCTCACAAAATCTGGATAAACCTTGTGTGTACAAGAAGGTTAGTGAGAGTGCTATCATATTCCTTGTGTTACATGTAGATGACATATTACTAATAGGAAATGATGTCTCAAGTTTGCAATCTATCAAAATTTGGTTGTCTCGAAATTTCTCCATGAAAGACCTTGGAGAAGTAACTTATATATTGAGAATAAAGATTTATAGAGATAGATCAAGAAATTTTCTAGATCTTTCATAATCTACATGCATAGATAAAATGCTAAACAGGTTTAGCATGGAGCAATCCAAGAGAGGGTTTCTTCCCATAACTCATGGAATAAAACTCTCGAAATCTATGTGTCCCAAGATGCAAGATAAGAGGACTCATATGAGTTTGATCCTGTATGATTCGATAATAGGATTAATTATGTATACTATGTTATGTACTAGACCTGATATATCATATGCTCTAAGTGTTACGAGAAGATATCAATCAGATCCTGGTAAGTGTCACTAGGTGGTTGTCAAGAATATCCTAAAGTATTTGAGAATGTCTAAGGATGTATTCTTACTATATGGAGATGGAGATCTCGTAATGAGCAGGCATACAGATGCTAATTTTCAATCTGACCGGGATGACTCCAAATCCCAGTTAAGTTACGTTTTCACACTAAATGATGGAGTAGTCAGTTGGAAGAGTTCCAAACAAGAGACAAATGTATATTCAACAATCGAATCAGAGTACTTATAGTTACGGAAGCGGCAAAAGAAGCTATTCAGATCAAGAAGTTCGTTATGGAACTTAGAGTGGTTCTGAGCATTGTAGACCTGATACTATTGTATTATGAAAACAATGGGGCTATTGCTCAAGTTAAGGAACTAAGGTCTCATCAGAGGTCCAAGCACATACTAGGGAGATATCACCTAATCAAGGAGATCATTGATAGAGGTGATGTGAAGATAGAGATAGTACCCATAAATCATAACATTGTTTATCCTTTGACTAAACCACTTCCTCAAATGAGATTTCATTCAAGAGTACTCCCTTATGATAATCTTAAATCGAGTTAATGAAGTCTATGATACAAAACATAACATGAAGGAAATTATGATGAGATTATGATAATAACATTTCTACCATGTGTAATTATGTTAGTATCTAAATTATCCTTAGTCATAGGATTAATGAGACAAGACATTGTTAATCTAGATAGACTAGCACGTATTATACTCCTTGATTTGAACAAGTAGTGGATCTTATAAACTGTAAGTATGAGATGTTTAGAGTTAACATGTGGATGCTTACTAAGAATAGTAAGTACATCGGATGACCCGTTATGAGATTATCATATGGATGATTTATCAAATGCCAGTGATTAATCTCATCATAGCAATGGTGTAAATATCTTTAGAATTGAGGTACTTAAGTATATCTTGGATACTGATCCTATGATTTGATATTATTCCTTGTTGTCTCAAGACGAGGTCGCGTATAGGGTGGTGGTTGGATACAACTATTGGTATTTGAAGGTAACTGAGTAGCCAATAAAGGATTCACCACTCCTGATAGAAGGAGATGATACCCACGGCCTCTTGTCAGGGTTATTACTCAGGAATCTCTGGCCATAGTCGATGTGTCATGAAGAGAGTCTTCAATGACATAAAGAGTAATGAGATCCCCAAGACGAGAACTCATATCACTTGGACTAGATATGATGTAGTCAGTCTAGTAGGAGTTAACATATGACCCATACTTCGAACCAAGTGGGGTATAAATTGGTGAAAGGACAAATTACATTATAATTGCCTATGGAAAGGTTCGTAAGTCAGATAATTGACTATCAAAGAGTTTGTATGTCAATCCACTTACTTTTTGATAAATTGGTATCATAAAACCATTCATGAACGAATTAAAAGATAATTCAAATGGCCAAAAATTGAGAACCTAAACTGTCACACACTTAGGAGATTGAGGGAATGTTTCAAGATAATATCCCGATATGATCGTGGTAAGAAATGTTAAAAGGAATAGACGAACCACATGTTGCATAGATGTCTAAGGTGGAGTCATGATCGTGAACCACAAATTCCAACAATATATATAAGCAACTTCTCATCACTTAAATATATATTAACAGCTAGGGAGCCCAAAAACATTATGGACATTTTAGAAAGAGTTAGAGCGAGAATTTCTTTGCATATCAAGCAAAGGTTGCTTGATGTTTATTGCATGTGATATAATTCTCTTTTATCCTTCCTATTGAGCATCCTACTTATGTTTCCATTTTTTTTGGTGCTCAAACCTTCCCTACACGCTATATTTCTTCACATCTATGTGTTCTTCACTAGTTGTTAGAGGTGTTTGGTGTTTGCTACAACCCAAACAAGGAGAAGATTCAAGAAAGGAGGAGCATTTGCTAGGTACATATGCTGTAATTTCATGTTCTTACATTCTATTTATATATGCACATGTATTCTAGGTTCATGGGGATATTTTGGGAGTTGGAATTTTGATTTCGATACTTCTGTTGCCTTGCCATGCAAGTGATGCATGATCCCGAGCCTCTCCAACACAATTCATATTAGTTTTAAAGGAATCATATTTTGTACATGTTCAAAGAAAATTCTTCTTCATTCTTTCTATTTCTTTGACTATGTTGATATGGAGAAGGAGATGAGCACTCGAATAAGTGTGCAAACCATTTAAGATAGAGATAATAAGTTGTCGTCTTCCTGTAAAGAACAAATCCTTTACATTCTAATTATGTAGCTTTTGTTTCACTTATTCCATGGGAGGAAGGAAATCCAAATATGTTGGTCTCAAAGTGATTATTGGTATCATTAGATACTTTATAAGGAGAGTTCCTAAATTGAAGTCGGTGATTGTGCTAGATAAGTTCTTATCCCTAAGCTTTATATAGAGATATAGATGTAACTTTTTGTTGTTGTTGGCTATTAGACCAAACATATTTTTCAAAACCTGTAAAGCATTCATAAAATGCAGTATTAAAAGGGCATTTTACTTACTAAATATAGGAAGGTCATATGTAAATAAGATGTTTAACAACTTTATAGAACCACTATGGTGAAATCTAAATAATCTATTGGACTCAATATTCTTGGAAATTAATCATATTAAAACTTCACTGTAGATAAAGAATAAGTAAGATGAAAGTGGATCATCTTGTTAAAGTTTGTTGGATCTTTTTACTAGTGGAGTAAGTTTTTCATTAATGTTAATGTTGTAAGAGGTTGTTGTGTTGTATTAAACTAGACACTTGATGAAGATTGGTAGATACCTGGCTTAAGAGAATTTTTATAGAAAATATAATTAATTAAATCAAAAGCTTGTTGAAAGTCTATTTTTATTATATAGTTGTTGACATTAGTAGATGAGTGATAGTATTCATAATTTCTTAATTTAGAAAGAACATTATCTCTTATATTTCTTCCTTTAATTGATGCCCCTTGAGTTGGATTCATTATTGATCAAATGACATCATTCATCTTACTAGATAACACTACACAACATTTTTATATTATCTTGTAGATATTGTTATGACATGAGATTGCTTGATAATCCTTAGCTGGCATAAGATTGGAACTTCTAGAATTGAACAGATATAGGTTTTATTAAGCTCTTAAAGTATCTTGCATTTGTATAAGAATTCTAGAATAACATAAGTAAATGTGAATCTAACTAGATGATAAGACTTTTGAGGAAAAAAAATATTTAACTTATTAAGGTTAGGTTCTTTATTTGGTTCCAAGGATAAAAGAGCCAACTCCACATCAATATAGAGAAAGTTTTAGTTGGGACAATATCATATAGTTTAGCTTGAGGTTATATATTGGCCTCTAATCTCATTGTGACGTAACTTAGTTTCCTAACTAAGATCTTAGTTAGTTCTTGTCAAATAAGTTGTGTGCAACCAAGTAAGGAATTATGCCAAACACCTAATATGCACTCGCTAAAACATTCTATTTAATAATTAGTGTGTAATTTGAATTTCACACTTTAGGACTTAACCAATGTAATTTGATAGAACATATGTTAAGTTATTTTCATATACCTAAAAACAAATTACAACCAAGTCTGGTTAAGTGACCAATTAACAATTTAAGATTGCCTCAGAACATTTTCACAAATATATTTTATTCATTCTTTTTTGGCATGTTTTGTGAAAAAAAAGACAAATATATAATATAAACATTAAAAAAATTATTAATGTGTCACAGAAAAATTACATATGAAATAGGGCTTAAAATAGGCTAACCAATATGATTGTTGGAGGGACTTATTAGAACATCCAACTAGCATATATCATATATCATAACTGAATAACTAATATAATTGATATAACTTTTTAAAAAATAATTGTCACTATTAAGAACTAAATTAAAATTTGGTCTATCCAAAATATATATCTTGGGCTGCCAATATTGTCACAATGGTATTTAACATTACCCAATAACCTAAGTGAAAATTTCAGACCAAAATATATCATTATATATTTACAATTTTCTAGATAGCTTTGGTTACGCTAGCTTCTTTTTCAAAGAATATAATTATCATATTGTTGGACTGATGTAAGCTTTATTAAATCCATCTATTAAAAAGAAAGTTTCGTTAGCCTCTCCCATTAAAAGAAAGTTGACATCCTTATCGATAATAATTTTGTTAAATTTATCTATCATGTACACCATTGTCAACTTGCTTCTAAAGTTGGCTAAGCAATCTCTTTTTTCTTGTAAAACATTAATAGAACATATTGGGTGATGAGAAAAGATATGGGCTTTCCCTTCCATTTTATTACTTCAAGTAATAGTTTTAGTAACCCCTTGATATATATGGATAACTTATATTTTGTTTTAGACACCTTACATATGTAACTATAATTATACCCAAGACTAGAGTCTTAGTAAAAAGTTGAAGAGTGTGTCTTTTTCCAACATATTATAGATGTTCAGGATAAGAGAATTAAAGGCCTTAACATAGTTTTGGACTATTCCTTCACGTCACAACTTTTGTAAGGTTTCCCTAATTATATATGAGGTTTTATAAGGCAGGAAATGCTCTTTATAACACCTCTTAAATCTCAATTTATAAACAACTAGTATTAAAATCATCATACAATTTAACATCTAACTAAATACATAATGTTCATCATCACATTATCCATTTTTGGCACCTTTATAACATAGAAATATTAATTCTTATCTCACAAAAATTTCTCCAGTATCTTAGCATCTTAAACACCATGAAAGTGCTTTTGGTTTAGGGATTTTTAGCATTGTCTAGTTGTCACTATTATTGTGGAAAACACTGGTTTAAAGAAGTTACAAAGCATCCTCCATCAACTTTACTCAACTATTTAATGTGCCTCATTCATGCCATCCAATCAAATATTCACAAAAAATCCATCTTCTAGGACTAATCTAAGGAATTGTTCTAACTAGCCATCCTTTATCTCAAATGTTCCATATTTTTTCCCACCATTTGTCATCAAATTTATCTTGTTATTGTGCTTTGATTTCGTTTTTCACATAGGTAAATTTGAGGCTAGATATTAGCCTTTAATTTCATATGTTGTAGCTTAATTCCTCAATAAGTTCTCAGTAAGTTCCTGCTAAACATATTGTGCAGTCTATTGAAAATTTTTTTTAAACACTTGATATGACGTTTATTGAGATATTTTGTAGAACAGTTGGTGTACAATTTCATTTTCACAGTCTAGGACTTTACTAATGTAACCTAACATAATATAAGTGAAGTAGGTTATTTTTATATATCTACAAATAGATTATAACCAAGTTTTAGTAAGAAGTGAAGTATGTTGTTTGTATATATCTACAAATAGATTATAACCAAGTTTTATGAAGGAAACAATTAATAATTTAAGAATGCCTTTGGGAAATTTTCCAATTAATAATTTAAAAATTTCTTCGAGACATTTTCTTAAGCATCTTTTGTGCATTTGTTTAAAGTAAATTTTATAATCGAAAATAAACGAACATAAAACATAAACATTGGAGTAACTTTTATTAACATGTCATAAAGGATTATACATGAAATGAGGGTTTGAAGAAGTCTCCATATAGACCCATATTTCACATATATATAGAAGAAACAATAGTTAAAGGAAGTTTATAAGAGTTACACCTTAACTGCAAAGTTTACATTGTTCTAATCCTTATAGCAATTAGTTATACAAATTCTCTTTTCAATCCAAATAGCAGGA
>JANQBM010858048.1:0-13449 GCA_025594535.1 Erythroxylum domingense | reverse complement strand
TATATGTTCTCTAACATATATCTATGTTTCTGATTTGATAACTCATATCCATGATCAGTAAAATGTGATCATCAATCCGAACACATACAATCCTTAATTCATTATTGATCCATTAATAACGATCGACTAGGGACAGTTTAGAATAGTATTATAATGCTTATAGTTTTACTATCAAGTCACATACTTGATGACATGAGCCTAATACTATTTATGGAATGTAACTCACATTATATAAACAATATACATGCATATATAAAAAATACCTCATAATATATTATTAATAAGTCAGAATGTCAATACAAAAGTCAAATATGACCATTGTCCTAGGGCACACTACTAATAGTTTTTCCCACCGAAGATGTCTAGTGATCGTGCGAACAAGCTGTTTTTTCCACCAAACCAACAGGCTATTTTACCCATCAAAAGTGTGTCAATGGGTTATTTTGCCTACTAAAGGTGTGTCAATGTGTTGTTTTTCCCACCAAAGGAGCCCAACGAACTATTTTTCCCACCGAAGGTGTCAAACTACGGTGCCATCCGGCTGTTTTACCCACCGAATGCGTGCCAACTAGCTGGTTATCCCACCGAAGGTGCTAAGTGATTACGACAGCTGGCTATTTCACCAACTAAAGGTGCCTAGTGACTGCATCAGTAGGCTGTGTTACCTATCAAAGGTGTGCTAACATGCTGTTTTTCCTGCCGAAGGTGCCTAACAAATGTGTCAACTAGCTGTTTTGCCACCCAAGGTGCCTAGCGATTGTGCCAATGGGCTATTTTGCCCACCAAAGGTGTTTAGTGACCACGTGGCAGTGGTGTTTTTTCTACCAAAGGTGTGCCAACGGGCTATTTTTCCCACTAAAATTTCCTGGCGACCATGCCAACGGGCTATTTTGCCTACTGAAGTGTCTTGAAATTGAGCCAACTGGCTATTGCCCTACTGAAGGTGTTCTATTAGGTTGTTTTGCCTACCAAAGGTGTGCCAACGAGTCGTGCTTCCCACCAAAGGTTCCTAATGAGTTGTTTTCTCCATCGAAGGTTTCGAGTGACTGGGGCAACGAGCTATTTTGTCCACTAAAGGTGTGCCAATAAGTTGTTTTGCCTACCGAAGGTGTGCCAAAGGGTTGTTTTCCCATCGAAGGTGCCAACAGACTGTTTTGCCCATCGAATATGACAAGCGACCTTGCCCATGGACTATTTGCCCCACCAAAGGAGTGCCGACAGGCTATTTTTCCTACTAAAGGTGCCTAGAAAGCATGCCAACAGGCTGTTTTACCCACCGAAGGTGTGCCAAGGGGCTGTTTTGCCTACTAAAGGTGTTCCAAAGTACTATTTTTCGCAACAAAGATGCTTAACGATCATGTTAGCGGGCTATATTGCCTACCAAAGGTATGCCAAAGGGTTGTTTTTCCCATGGAAGATGCTCTACGAACTGTTTTACCCACCAAAGGTGCCTAGTGACCTTGCTAACAGGCTGTTTTGCCTACCAAAGTTGCTCAAACGAGCTGTTTTTTCCACCGAAGTTGCTCAATGGGCTATTTTCCCATCGAAGGTGCCTAACGATCCTATCAACTGGCTATTTGCCCCACTGAAGGTGTTCGAACGGGCTGTTTTGCCTATAAAAGTTGTACCGAATGTGCCCAAAGGGTTGTTTTTCCGACCGAAGTTCCCTAACGACTGTGGCAATAGGATGTTTTATCCAACAAAGGTGTGCCAACAGGCTGTTTTACCCACCGAAGGTGTGCCAAAGGTTTATTTTTCCCAACAAAGGTGCCTAGCGAACATGCCAACGAGCTTTTTTGCCCATCGAATGTGTGCCAACGAGCTATTTTTCCCACGAAAGGTACCAACAGATAGTTTTACCCACCGAAGGTGCCTGGCGACTGTGTCAACTGACTATTTACCCCACCGAAGGTGTGCCAAGGAGCTGTTTTTCCCACAAAAGGTGCCTAGAAAATGTGCCAACGAGTTGTTTTACCCACAGAATGTGTCTAATGACTGTACCAATGAGTTGTTTTTCCTACCGAAGGTGCCTGACGACTAAGCCAACGGGGTATTTTGCCCACCAAAGGTGCCTAGCGATTGTGCCAACGGGCTATTTTCCCAACTGAAGGTGCTTACCGACTATGCAACTGTGGTGTTTTTCCCACCAAAGGTGTGTCAAAGGTCTTTTATTCCCATCGAAGATGCCTAGCGACCATACCAACAGGCTATTTTTCATAACAAAGGTATGCCAATGGACTGTTTTGACCGTGTCAAGCGGCTGTGTTGCTAGTCGAAGGTGTGCCAACATGCTATTTTTCCATATGAAGGTGCCTAATAAATATGCCAACGGGCCATTTTCTCTATCGAAGGTGTCTAGCGACCATGAGACCATGGTGCTTTTCCTATCGAAGGTGTGCTAACTGGCTGTTCTTCCCACCAAAGGTGCCTAGCGAACATCCCTATGGGCTAATTTTCCCACCAAAGGTCCCTAGCAATGGTGTCAATGTGCTATTTTACCCAACGGGCTGTTTTCCAGGTGCCTAGCGACCATGCCAATGGGTTATTTTGCCTACCAAAGTTACCTAGCGATCGAGCCAACGGGCTAATTTTCCCATCGAAGGCATATAGTGGTCGGGCCAATATGTAGTTTTTCCCACCGAAGGCGCATAGTGAACGTGCCTAGTGGACTATTTTGACCACCTAAGGTGCCTAGCAACTGTGCCAATAGACTATCTGCCCCACCAAAGGTATGCCAACGGGCTGTTTTTCCCACCAAAGGTGCCTAGTAAACATGTCAACAGGCTGCTTTGCTCACCAAAGGAGTGCTAACGGGCTATTTTGTTACTAAAGGTATTCTAAAGGACTGTTTTGCCCAATGAAGATGCCTAATGAACGTGCCAATGAGCTATTTTGCCCACCAAAAGGTGCCAAACAAACTTGTGAACGGCCTATTTTGCCCACTTAAGATATCTAGTTACCATGCAACCGTGGTGTGCTAACGAGCTGTTTTGCCTACTAAAAGTATTCCAAAAGACTGTTTTGCCCAATGAAGATGACTAATGAACGTGCGAATGAGCTGTTTTGCCCACCAGAAGATGCCAAACAAACTTGTCAACGACCCATTTTACCTATAGAAAATTTCTAGTTACCGTGCGACCGTGGTGTGCTAACGAGCTGTTTTGCCTACTAAAAGTATTCCAAAGGATTGTTTTACAATGAAGATGCCTAATGATCGTCCCAATAGGCTGTGTTGCCCACTGAAGGTGCCTAGAAAACATGTCAACGAACTATTTTGCCCACCAAAAGGTGCCAAATGAACTTGCCAACGGGCTATTTTTCCCATCAAAGGTGTCTAGTGACTGTGCGACCGTGGGGCTTTTCCCACCGAAGGTGTTCCAATGCGCTATTTTCCCTACTGAAGGTGTTCCAATGGGTTGTTTTTCCCACTGAAGGTGTCCAACAGACTGTTTTGACTACTAAAGATGTCTAGTGACTGTTTCAACGAGCTATGTTGCGCAATGAAGGTGTGCCAACATGTTTTTTTTCCCACCAAAGGTGCCTAGCAAATATGTCAATAGGTTATTTTGCCCGTCGATGGTGTCTAGTGACCGTGTGACAGTGGTGCTTTTCCCACCAAAGGTGCACCAACAGGATTTTTTTCCCATGAAAGGTGCCCAGCAAACATCCTTATAGGTTGTTTTGCCTATTGAAGGTCCCTAGTGACCATCCCAACATGCTTTTTTGCCTAATGGGCTGCTTTTCCCACCGAAGATGCCTAGCTACTATGCCAATGAGCTATTTTACCCATCGAAGTTGCCTAACGAACGTGCCAGTGAGCTAATTCTCCTAAAGAAGTCACATAGTAGTCATGCTAACGTGCTGTTTTTCTAGCCAAAGTGGAGCCAATGGGCTATGTTTCCCACCGATGCTACCCAAGGGATTGTTTTACCTGCCAAAGGTGTGCCAAATGGCTGTGTTTCTCGCCGAAGGTGCCCAATAGGTTGTTTTTCCCGCCGAAGGTGCCAAACGGTCGTGTAAATGGGCTATTTGCACACTGAAGGTGCCTAGCAACCATGCCAATGTGCTATTTTTCCCACTGAAGGTGTGCCAATAGGCTATTTTTCCTACCGAAGGTGTCAAATAAATGTGTCGATGGGCTGTTTTGGCCAATAAAGTAGTTCCAACTAGCTATTTTGCCTACCAAAGCCATGCCAACGGGCTATTTTTCCCACCGAAGTTGTCCCAACGGACTGTTTTTCCCAACGAACTGTTTTTCCAAACGAAGGTACCTAGCGAATGTGCCAAGGGGCTATTTTGCCCACCAAAGAGGCCTAGTGACTTTGCCAATGAGCTTTTTTGCCCACTGAAAGTGTGCCAATGGGATGTGATTCCCAATGAAGGTGTTACAACAGGTTATTTTGCTGACCGAAGGTATGCTAATGGGTTATTTTTTCCACTAAAGG
Organism: Erythroxylum domingense; assembly: GCA_025594535.1. Lineage (NCBI taxonomy): Eukaryota > Viridiplantae > Streptophyta > Magnoliopsida > Malpighiales > Erythroxylaceae > Erythroxylum > Erythroxylum domingense. The sequence continues at coordinate 9,004 of JANQBM010858048.1, read as the reverse complement.
TGACCAACAGACTGTTTTACCCACAGAAGGTGCCTAGCATCCTTGCCAACTGAAGGTGATCGGCGACTGTGTGACCGTGGCATTTTTCACACTGAAGGTGTGCCAACTGGCTATTTTTTCAACCAAAGATGCCTAGCAACTGTGCCAACGGGCTATTTTACCTAACGAAGGTGTGCCAATAGGGTGTTTTTCCAATCGACGGTACCAAACAGGATCTTTTTTCCACTGAAGGTGCCTGACGATCGTACCAATGGACTATTTTGTGCAGAAAATGTACCTAGCAACCGTGCCAATGTGTGTTTTGCCCACCGAAGGTGTGCTAATGGGTCATGCTTCCCACCGAAGGTGGCCAATGGGCTATTTTTCCCACAAAGGTGCCTAGCGACTGTTCCAACTTGCTGTTTTCTCACTGAAGACGTGTTAATAGGGCTATTTTCCCATCAAAGGTGTCAAGCAAATGTGTCAAAAGGCTTTTTTGCCCACCGAAGGTGTTCCAATGGGCTATTTTGCCAACTGAAGGTGTGCTAATGAGTTATTTTTCATACCAAACTTGCCCTACAGACTGTTTTGCCCACCAAAAGTGCCTATCGACTGTGCCAACTGAGTGTTTTACTTACTGAAGGTGTGCAAACGGGATGTTTTTCCCACCAAAGGTGCCCAATGGGTTATTTTGCCCACCGAAGATGCCTAACAACTATGCCAGTCAACTTTTTACCCACCGAAGGTGCCTAGCAACCGTGCCAATGTGTTGTTGTTCCCACCAAAGTAGCCCAACGAATTATTTTTCCCACCAAAGGTGTCAAGCTATGGTGCCATCCGGCTATTTTACCCACCGAATGCATGCCAACTAGCTGGTTATCCCACCGAAGGTGCTAGGTGATCATGCCAGCTGGCTAGTTCACCAATTGAAGGTGCCTAGTGACCGTGTCAATAGGCTGTGTCGCCCACCAAAGGTGTACCAACATGCTATTTTTCCTACCAAAGGTGCCTAACAAATGTGCCAACTGGCTATTTTGCCCACCCAAGGTGCCTAGCGACTGTGCCAACGGGCTTTTTTGCCCACTGAAGGTGTTTAGTGACCATGTGGCAGTGGTGTTTTTTCCACCAAAGGTATGCCAACGGGCTATTTTTCCCACTAAAATTTCTTGGAGACCATGCCAATGGGCTATTTTGCCCACTGAAGGTGCCTTGCAATTGAGCTAACTGGCTATTTGCCCCACTGAAGGTATTCCAATAGGTTGTTTTGCCTACCAAAGGTGTGCCAACAAGTTGTGCTTCCCACCAAAGGTTCCTAATGAGTTGTTTTTTCCAACGAAGGTTCCGAGCGACTGTGGCAACGAGCTGTTTTGTCCACTAAAGGTCTGCTAACAGGTTGTTTTGCCCACCGAAGGTGTGCCAAAGGGTTGTTTTCCCATTGAAGGTGCCAACAGACTATTTTGCCCACCGAAGATGCCAAGCGACCTTGCCCATGGACTATTTGCCCTACCAAAGGAGTGTCAATAGGCTTTTTTTCCTACTGAAGGTGCCTAGAAAGCGTGCCAACAGGTTGTTTTGCCTACAAAAGGTGTGCCAACGGGCTGTTTTGCCTACTGAAGGTGTTCCAAAGCACTATTTTGCCTAACAAAGATGCTTAACAATCGTGATAGCAAGCTGTGTTGCCTACCAAAGATATGCCAAAGGGTTGTTTTTCCCACGGAAGATGCACTACGGACTGTTTTACCCTCCAAAGGTGCCTAGCGACCTTGCCAACAGGCTGTTTTGCCTACCAAAGTTGCTCAAACGAGTTGTTTTTCCTACCGAAGTTGCTCAATGGGCTATTTTGCCCACCGAAGGTGTGCCAAAAGTCTATTTTTCCCAACGAAGGTGCCTAGCGAACATGCCAACGAGCTATTTTTCCCATGAAAGGTACCAACAGACAATTTTACCCACCAAAGGTGCCTGGCGACCGTGTCAACTAACTATTTTCCCCACCGAAGGTGTGCCAAGGAGCTATTTTTCCCACAGAAGGTGCCTATAAAATGTGCCAACGGGACCCACAGAATGTGCCTAATGGCTGTGCCAACAGGCTGTTTTTCCTATTGAAGGTGCCTGGCGACTAAGCCAATGGGGTATTTTGCCCACCAAAGGTGCCTAGCAACTGTGCCAATGGGCTATTTAGCCAACTGAAGGTGCTTAGCGACCATGTACCTGTGGTGTTTTTCCCACCAAAGGTGCGTCAAAGGGCTTTTTTTCCCATCGAAGATGCCTAGCGACCATACCAACAGGCTGTTTTCACAACAAAGGTGTGCCAACGGACTATTTTGACCCCCAAAGATGTGTAGTGACCGTGTCAATAGGCTGTGTTGCCAGTCAAAGGTGTGCCAACATGCTATTTTTCCCAACGAAGGTGCCTAGCAAATGTGCCAACGAGCTATTTTGCCTATCGAAGGTGTCTAGCGACCATGAGACCATGGTGCTTTTCCTACCGAAGGTGTGCTAAATGGTTGTTCTTCCCACCAAAGGTGCCTAGTGAACATCCCTATAGGTTATTTTGCCCACCGAAGGTCCCTAGAAACTGTGCCAACGTGCTATTTTACCCAACGGGCTATTTTCCCACCGAAGGTGCCTAACAACCGTGCCAATGGGCTATTTTGCCTACCAAAGTTACCTAGAGAACGAGCCAATAGGCTAATTTTCCCATCAAAGGCACATAGTGGTCAGGCCAACATGTTGTTTTTCTAGCCAAAGATGTGCCAAAGGGCTATGTTTCCAAACGATGTTGCCCAATAGGTTGTTTTACCCATCGAAAGTGTGCCAAGAGACTGTTTTGCACACCAAAGGTGTGCCAACGAGCTGTGTTTCCCACTGAAGGTGCCCAATGGTTTGTTTTTCCGATCGAAGTCACCTAATGAATATGCTGACGGGCTATTTTGCCCACCAAAGTTCTTCCAACTGGCTATTTTGCCTACAAAAGGTGTGCCAACGGACTGTTTTTTCCACTAATGATGTGTCAACGTGTTGTTTTTCCCACTAAAGTTGCCCAACGAACTGTTTTTCCTAACAAAGGTACTTAGCGAACTTGCCAACAGGTTGTTTTGCCCATTGAAGGGGCTTAGTGACTGTGCCAACGAGTTGTTTTGCCCAACGAAGGTGTGCCAATGGGCTGTGATTTCCACCGAAGTTGTGTCAATAGGCTATTTTGCAGATCGAAGGTATGCTAACAGGCTATTTTTTCCACTGAAGGTATCCAACGGATTGTTTTGCCCACTCAAGGTGCTTAACAACCCTATGACTGTGGTGTTTTTCCCACTGAAAGTGTGCCAACTAGCTGTTTTCCAACCAAAGATGCCTAGCGACTATGCCAAAGGGGTATTTTAGTTTAGTGACCATACGACCATGGTTTTTTTCCCACCGAAGTTGTGCTAATGGGCTATTTTTCCCGCCGAAGTTGTGCCAGCAGGTTATTTTTCCCTCCGAAGGTGCCAACAAGATATCTTGCCCATCGAAGATGTCTAGTGACCGTGCAACCTTGGTGTTTTTCATACCGAAGTTATGCCAACGGGCTATTTTTCCCACCAAAGGTGTGCTAGCAGGTTGTTTTTCCCACCGAAGGCACCTAGCGAACATGTCGACGGGCTATTTTGCATATCGAAGGTTTACCAATAGGTTTTTTCCCACCGAAGGTACCCTATAGATTGTTTTGCGCACAAAAGGTGCCTAGCAACTATGTCAACGGGTTGTTTTGTCGTCAGAAGGTGTGCAAATGGGCTATTTTCCCCACTGAAGGTGCCCAATGGGTTATTTTGTCCACCGAAGGCCCTTGGCAATCGTGACAATTGATTACTTGCCCCACCAAAGGTGCTCCAACAGGTTGTGTTGCCTAGCAAAGGTGTGCCAACGAGTTGTGTTCCCCTACAAAGGTGCCTAGTGAATGTGGCAACAGGCTGTTTTGCCCACCCAAAGTGTTCCAAAGGGTTGATTTGCCCATCGAACGTCTGCCAAAGGGTTACTTTTCCCACCAGAAGCACCTAGTGAATGTGCAAACAGGCTATTTTACCAACCAAAGGTGTGTAAATAGCTATTTTTCCCACTAAAGATGCCCAACAGAATGTTTGGCTCACCGAAGGTGCCTAAGGACCATGCTAACAGGCTATTTCCCCATCGAAGGTGCGCCAACGGGCTATTTCTCCCGTCGAAGTTGCCTAATGAATGTGCCAATGGGATGCTTTGCCCACCGAAGATGCCTAATGACCATACCAACGGGTTGTTTTTCCCATCGAAGGTGCCTGGTGACCGTGTCAAGGCCCAATTTTGCCCACCGGAGGCACCGAATGGTAGTGCCAATGTACTATTTTTCCTATTGAAGGCTTGCTAACGGGCTATTTTCCTACTGAAGGTGCCTAGAGAATGTCCTAATGGGCTATTTTACCAACCAAGGTGTTCCAACGAGCTATTTTACCTACCAACGATGTGTCAACGGGCCGTTTTGCCCACAAAAGGTGCTTAGCGACCTTGCAATGGGCTGTTTTGCCCATCAAAGGTGCCTAATGACCATGCCAACTAGCTATTTGTCCCACTAAAGATGTTCAAACAATCTATTTTGCCTACAGAAGACAGGTTCTTTTGCCTATCGAAGGTGTGCCAAAGGTCTATTTTTCCCATCGAAGGCACCTAGCGAACATGCCAACGAGCTTTTTTACCCACTATTGGCTTGCCAACAGGCTGTTTTTAGTAGCAAAGGTGCCAACGCACTATTTTACCCACCAAAGGTGCCTATGGATTATGCCAACGGACTATTTAACCCACCAAAGGTGTGCCAACGAGTTGTGTTTCCCACCGAAGGTCCCCAACAGGTTATTTTTCCTAACAAAGGTGCCTAATGACCATGCCAACAGGCTGTTTTACCCACCAAAGGTGTGCCAACGGGCTGTTTTGCCTACCGAATATGTGCCAACAGGTTGTTTTTCCCACCAAAGGTGTGCCAACGCGCAATTTTTCCCACTAAAGGTGCCTAACTTATTGTTTTGCCCACCAAAGATGCGATCCGACCGTGTCAACGGGATGTGTTGACCACTAAAGGTTAGCCAACTGGATGTTTTTCCCACCGAACGTGCCTAGTGAACCTGCCAACTGGCCCCACCAAAGGTGCTTAGTGACTGCGTCAATGGGTTGTTTTGTCTATCAAAGGTGTGCCAACGAGTTGTTTTGCATGTCGAAGGTGTGCCAATAGGCTGTCCTTCCCACTGAAGTTACCTAACAGGCTGTTGCTCCCACGGAAGGTACCTGGCGACCATCCCAATGGTCTATTTTGCCAACTAAAGGTGTGTCAACAGGCTGTATTGTTTATCGAAGGTGTGCTAGTGGGCTGTTTTTCCTATTAAAGGTGCCCAACTAACTCTTTTGCATATGGATGATGCCTAGTGACTATGCCACCGGGCTGTTTTACCCACCAAAAATGTGCCAATGGGCTATTTATCCAATTGAAGGTACCTACCAAATGTGCAAACGGGTTGTTTTACCCACTGAAGGTGTGCCAACCAGCTGTTTTGCCTATCAAAGATGTGCTTACGGGCAATTTTTCCCATCGAAGGTGCCTATAAAAGGAGCGCTAACAGGCTGTGTTTCCCACCAAAGGTGCCCAATGGATTGTTTTTCCCACCAAAGATGCCTAGCAAATGTACCAACGGGCTATTTTGTCCACCAAAGGTTTGCTAATGGGTTGTTTTGACTACCGAAGGTGTATCAACTAGTTGTTTTGTCCACCAAGTGTGTGCCAACTGGCTTTTTATCCCACCTAAGGTGCCTAGTGATTGCACCAACGGACTGTTTTTCCCACCGAAGGTGCCTAGGGATAATGTCAACAGGTTGTTTTGCCCACCAAAGGTGGGCCAACGGGTTGTGTTTCCCACCAAAGGTACCCAATGGGCTATTTTTCCCACTGAAGGTGCCTCGCAACTATGCCAACGGGTTATTTATCCTACCGAAGGTACCTAGAGAACATACAAACGGGCTATTTTGCCCACCTAAGATGCTCCAATGGGTTATTTTGCCTACCTAAGGTGTGCCAATGAGCTATATTTCCTACTGAATGTGTGCTAACTGGCTGTTTTGCCCACCGAAGGTGTCTAGCGACCATGTTAATGGGCTGTTTTGGTGTGGCAATAGGCTGTTTTTCCCACTGAAGGTTTCGTAGTAGGCTATTTTGCCCATAGAGCCTCACAAACTTGCCAATGGGGCCTACTGAAGATTCCTAGTGATAGTGTCAATAGGCTATTTTGTCCACTGAAGGTGTGCCAATAGGCTGTTTTGCCTAACGAAGGTGTGCCAACGGACTGTCCTTCCTACTGAAGCTACCTAATAAGCTATTTCTCCCACTGAAGATGTCTAGCGACAAAATGGGCTGTCTTGCCCACAAAATACATGCCAACAGGCTGTTTTACCTACCAAAGGTGTGTCAATAGGTTGTTTACCCATCGAAGCTACCCAATTAACTGTTTTGCCCATCAATGCTTAGCGACTATGCCACTAGGCTGTTTTACCCACCAAAGATGTGCCAACGGGTTCTTCCGCCCACTAAAGATGTGCCAACGGGCTATTTTTCCAATTAAAGGTCCCTAGCGAATGTTTCAACGAGTTATTTTGCCTACCCAAGGTGAGTCAATTGGTTGTTTTTCCCTCCAAAGGTTTGCTTACGGGCTATTCCTTCAAAAATGCTAACAAAAAATTTCAATACGCTATTTTTCCCACCAAATTTGTGCCAATGGGTTATGTTTCCCATCGGAGGTGCCTAACGGATTGTTTCTCCCACCAAAGATGCTTAGCGAACTTGCCAACATGTTGTTTTTTCCACCAAAGGTGTTCCAACGAGCTGTTTTACCTACCGAAGGTGTACCAACGAGCTATGCTTCCCACTAAAAGTGCCTAAAGAGTAGTTTCTCCCACTGAAGGTGCCTCGTGACCCTGCCAACGGTTTGTTTTCCCCACCAAAGGTGTGCCAACAGTCTATTTTCCTTACTAAATGAATGCCAAAGGGTTTTTCCCCATCGAAGGTGCCCAACTGACAATTTTACACATCGATGATGACTAGCGACTGTGTGAAAGGGCTGTGTTGCGACTAGTGAATGTGCCATTGAGTTGTTTTTCCTACCGAATGTGACTAGTGAATGTGCCAATAGGATGTTTTTCCCACCGAAGGTACCTAATGACCATGCCAATGGGCTGTTTTGGCCACCAAAAGTGTGCCAACAGGCTATTTTACCTACTGAAGGTGTGCCAACGGATTGTTTTTCCCACCGAAGGTGCCTGGCAGACTGTTTTCCCCACAGAAGGTGCCTAGTGACTATGCCAACTGGCTGTTTTGTCTAATGAAGGTGTGCTAATGGGTTTTTTCCCATCAAAGGCACCCAAATGACATTTTTTCCCATCGATGATGCCTAGCGACTGTGTGAGAGGGTTATGTTGCCCACTGAAGGTGTACCAACGGGCTTTTTTCCCACCGAAGGTGGCTAGTGACTGTGCCAACGAGTTGTTTTCTTACCAAAGTTGTGCCAATGAGTTATTTTTCCAACCGAAGATGACCAACATATTGTTTTTCCCACCTAAGGTGCCAAACTACCATACCAACGAGTTGTTTTACCCACCAAATATGTGCCATCTAGCTTTTTATCCCACCTATGGTGCCTAGTGATTGTTCAAATGGACTGTTATTCCCACTGAAGGTGCCTAGTGACAATGCTAACAGGTTGTTTTGCCCACCAAAGCTGTATAGCAACCGTGCCAACAGTTTGCTTCACCCACGAATGTAGAACAGGATGTTTTGCCCACTGAAGGTATGCCAACAAATGTTTTTTGCAGTGAAGGTGCCTAGCAATTATGTCAATCGATGGGCAACTGCTATTTTTTACGCCAAAGATGCCTAGCGATATGCCAAGCCTATTTTGCCCACCAAAGGTGCCTAGCAATTATGCCAATGTGCTATTTTTCCCACCGAAGGTGTGCCAATAGACTGTGTTTCACACTGGTTATGCCCACCAGGCTGTTTTTCCCACCAAAGGTACCTAGTGACTATGCCAACAGGCTATTTTGCCCACCAAAAGTGCTTAGCGATTTTCACTAAAGGTGCCTAGCCAACATCCCGGTGGGCTATTTTGCCTATCGAAGGTCTCTAACGATCGTGCCAATGTACTATTTAGCCCAACGAGTTTGTTTTCTCAAAGAAGGTGTTTAGTGACCGTACCAATGGGCTATTTTTCCCATCAAATGTGTGCCAACGGGTTGCTTTGCCTACCAAAGGTGTGCCAACGGGCTGTTTTTCCCACTGAAGGTGCCAAATTGATTGTTTTTCCCATCAAAGATGCCTAGCGATCATGCCAACGGGATGTGTTACCCATCAAAGGTGTGCTAACGGGTTGTTTTTCCCATCGAAGACGCCTCGCCAACATGCCAACGAGCTGTTTTTCTCACCGAAGGTGCCTAGTGACCATGTCAATGGGCTATTTTGTCCACCAAAAGGTGTGCCAATAGGCTGTTTTCCCTAACGAAGGTGTGCCAACGGGCTATGCTTCCAGACGAAGGTGCCCAACGGGCTATTTCCCCCATTCAAGGTGCCTCACTACTGTGCCAACCAGCTGTTTTCCCAATGAAGGTGCCTAGTGACTATGGAAATGGGTTGTTTTGCCCACCGAAGGTGTGCCAATAGCTACTTTTTTCACCAAAGACGCCTAGCGACTATGCCAACGAGCTATTTTGTCCACCAAAGGTCCCTAGAAATCGTGCCAATTTGTTGTTTTTCCTATCGAAGATGTGTCAACAGGCAGTTTTTCACACTAGTAGTGCGCTACGTGCGATCACTACAATATTCCACATGGCATCATATCAATTTAAATAATTAAAACATAAATTATAAATCACAATATTTTTAAAACCCAAATTCTTCCTCTTTTCATTAATCAAAATCAACAGTTTTATACATCAAATGTACAGTCTGTACATACAGAAACCCTAATACAGATACTATGAAAGAGGA
>JANQBM010858038.1:0-13449 GCA_025594535.1 Erythroxylum domingense | reverse complement strand
GGCTAATAAATGTTCTGTTAATTTCATTGAGTGTTTCCAAATGGTTTTAAACAAAATGGGCCAATTTGAGTTATCGATTTTTTGTACTTTTTGATTCATCGCGGTATTGTAAAATGTTTTGAATAAAAGAAAAAGTGGGTCCAAAGTATTGATCATTGATCAGAGTTATAAATTCAAAAAAAATTTATACCGACTTTTGTTTAGTGTAGTGATGTGACACGCCACCCTTGCGGGGTATGGACTCGGGTATTACCATCGATATCGGGTTCGGATCCGGCAGGAGTGGGGTGTTACACATATCATCCGAATTCCAATAATCATTTGGGCCCATGACAAATACAAAGCGTGTTTAGACATAATTATTATTACAACTGAATTAATTTATACAATAAATGAACATTTGTAGAATACAATGTTTAATATGAAAATAATAGAAAACGTATGCAGACACCAACTGATTCTGACCTCTATCTTTTATCTGAATGTAGTGGTTAGACTCCAATTTGTCTAACTAGAGATCTCCCTAGGCCTGAGAAAATGTTGCAAATATTGGGTTAAGTTTTACAAACTTAGCGAGTTGACCATTCTTAATGGTTCACTCAATCATATAACACATCAATTCATGTAATCATGTAATTCACACCATTTCACTAATCAACATGTTGAATCACATACACTTCATATTCACTTAATTGATATTTCACATTCAAAAATCATTTAACTATTTATTTCAATCATTTAAATCATACATATCAAATGCATATATAATGCTCATGAGACTCACTTTTAATTGTTATTATTGTGACCGAGTGTTTGTAACTGTTCTATATCTATTGTGGATTCCAAGCTCATTAATAACTGTTCGTTATCCGTTGGGAATATAGAGCTCATTTTGCATAGTGAGCTAAAGGCTCTTACCACATTCTAAGCTTTAAGCTCTTTTTCACTTTCTGAGTTTTAAGCCCTTTTTCGGTGGCTACTCAAGTCATAACAACCTTTATATTGTCATGCATTCATGTAATGAAATGCATCACATGTATTCAGTCAATCAATTGTGCTTAATCTTACGCTTTCATATTCATGTTCACATTATCATTCATATTTATCATCGAACCTTGGTCCGACATTTAACATTTAAGTTAAGAAACACTTATTTAGTCAAATTCACATTTAATGAGCACTTCCAATGATTTTTACATGTATCAAACACATCAACCATTTATTGTTTGGAATCAACGCATTCACATCACATACTCAATATAAAAACTTAAAACAGAACAAACAATGAAAGTGAGATCATCTAGGTCGACTCACAGTACGCTTCAGATTACCATTAGCTTCTATGTTCCGAAAATGTCTGGGTGCTGACATTCAATCCTATGTATCCACTTCATGCAATACATATTGTACATACATTACTAATTGCATAATCACGTAAACATTCAGTTATACACATATGTATATGTGTAATGTATAATGCATGCTCATGTTGACAATTCTGGGTATTTATCCTTAATCACATCACTTGATTTTTAACAACATCATTTATATGTGTCAAACTTACTCTAGGTTTATACCATAAAGAAATTGGTCATTCAAATAACATAATTCAATCATTTATCATTTCTTTTCTAGCATTTTAAGTTCATATAATATTCAAGTTCTCGTTCATTCTTACCTAATACACATCATTCAATCATTCACTAAGGTTATTTTAGCTTCCTAAGATCACAAAATATCCCACTTATCATTCCTCTTTACTTAATATTCATCATTTATCTTAATGGAATCTCATTAGCCGTTATAGGTTCACCTTTATTCTCATAACATCCCAAAATTTCATACTTAAATACTTGATATATGACAATCCATTCTTATGTTTATATCGTTGATCGTCACCTAAACATATCACTCATTTTTATCTCTTATTTCCACATCAAACTAAGTATATTTTAAGCTCCATTCAAGCCTAAATGTTTTATAGGAAAGCATTGATAAGTCTATAATTTATATATTTGATTTTAGGACATAAGGTATAACTTTCACTATGGACAACGGATTAAAGTCATTCAAGTACGCTTCCGAAGAGGACTTCAAGTTCTACAACTTCTGTGAAGACCCCAAAGAGAGATTTATGTAGGTGTCCAGAGAATGTCCGCCTAGTGGACTTATGTCCCTCCAAATGGACATGAATGAGGTTGGAACATTGGAATTCCAGAGAATGTCCACCCAGCGGACCTGAAGTGAGCCTAACGGACATCTACTGGCCATTTTCCAAATTTCCAACTCCTACAAGTTATATCTAACACATTTTATGCATATCTTATCATTCCTACTTCAATTCCTCTTCATTCTCACCTCTATTCCATTTCAATGCCATTTATAACCAAATTATAATCTATGTTTGATCACAAATCCAAACACAAAACATTCCTATTTATACACATTCATTATAAATTTCTGCACATGTTCAACTCCCTTTACCACCTTCATTTCATCTCTAACTTATCACACTAATTCTTTTCATTTCAAGACACCATAGTACTCTTTTTCATTAGCTTCAAACTTATTTTAACTCATCTATATAACACCCAAAGCAATCCACATTAGTATAAGGAAAATAGAGCATAAAAACATCGATTCACTAATTAAATTTTTGCACTTCTTTATACACCATTCTCATAATCATTTTAACCCAAAAGCACCACTACATCAATATATGAATTATTACTCATTATATATGTAAAAACAAGACATTTATATATCCAAGTTTGCTCATTTACGTTTTAGCATATATATAACCTCATTTCATGATCAATTAACCCCTAACTATCTTCATACATGCTTCATTCATTAAATCAAGAAGGATAATGCTTTATACTTACTTGTTTAGCTTCAAAGTCTTCAAACCACACTTAACCTTAGATTTCCATCTTCACATGATTATCATCTTGCCAAGGTAGAATGGGTGTGTTTTTATCAAGAATAAAAGATAGCAAGATCTTTGAAGTAACTAGTGATGGAAGAAAGCAAGGCTCAACTTTGACGCTTGGAGAAGAGAGTGTCTTGATATGCAGATGAAGAAGGAAGAAAATATGAAGAAGAAGAGAAGAAAAGAGAGAATTTGGCAAAAACAAAATGAAAGATGATATGATCTTTTAGCATAACATCATGGGTTAAGACAAGTGGTATGGCAAGTAACACTTGTCACTTGCCACATGTCACTTTCTCATGATCCTCTTTTGGTCTTTTTAAAATAGATAGTCCATTTATCTCCCAATTATAATCCAATTGACTCCCAATTTTGAATGACATGTTATTAAATCTCAATATCATATATCAATTATTTCTTTTGTCACTCGACACTTACTTTTACTATCATTTATTAATTGTTCTGCCACTTAGCATTTTTCCTAGTCCATAAATTCCCAAAATTCTAGAAATTTCTCAAATTTTACTAAAAATTATAAATTACTAATTATACACACCAACTAAATTTTCAAGACACATAATCCATAATTCATACTATAATCATATTAAAATAATCATTTATACCCAAAAATGTCAAATGAGTGCATGAACAAATTATTGTAATATATGTAATAATCAAATTTATGTATATGAAGGCTATATTATGCATGAACATGAAATGCATTCTTCTACACTTCCATTGCTATTTCTAATTTATAGAAATCTAGGGTTCTAACTCTTAGTATGGAAATGAGATGTTACACACGACCATGCATCAATTGTCATGGTCGTGAGTGTAAGTTATGTCATGGGCGAGAGACATATAATTGTTATAGCTGTGAGACCTTACACAGGCGTGACACTACTTATCACGCCCATAAAAAGGAGGCTCACATTTGTGAGCCTCATCTAGGCCATTCACGACCATAAGGCATTCCTCACGCCTATGAGTCTCATGCCACTTATCCGATTTTTAACCTAGCTTTTTACTATAAAGGAATTTTTTTGTATAGCAGAAAAAGGAGGTTATTCTTCATTTTCTCCTTCAGTTTTCAACAAGAACAGAGGTGAAAGAAACTATTTCTTGGAGATTTATGGAGAAGATGGAAGGCTAGGCTTCCCGACATCTATTTGAAGGTGAAATCTATGCCCAAGTCATGGTTAAGCTTATCTCATCTTTGTTTAATGCTGAATCTCTCTTTTTGGATTGTTATTGTTAATTTATGTTGAATGATTTGGGTATTGTAAAGATGATCTTGATGCATTCATTAGATTGTCTTATTGTGAACCAATTGCTAGAATATTGAATATAATTCATAATTATCGTGATTAAGATTCGTTAGTAGCCACTAATGACCTTGTATCATTAGGAACAACATAAGTTAGGTAAGATAACCCGAGCTTGCATGGCTACTACCTATATTGATCCTTTTTCGATTTCATAATATGGATGCCCAATTAAATCTAAAAAGCGTATTCTAGGTTTTTTGGTAGTTAGGTTTAATTAACGAGCATTTTTTAATTAAACATGACATAAGGGAAAATCGAGATTAGCAAAACGTGTTGTTCATTCACAATCAATGGTTCTAGGAGAGGTGTGGTCCTAGGAGAATAACAATGAGATGTGTTTAATCTTGTGTAGGTTGAGATTGATCTGAGAGCTAGGTTTTAAACATATTTGACACTTTTATCATTTCTGACTATTTTTGATAAATTGCTTGTGGTAGTTTAATTTTGTTTTGTTTTCTCAATTGATGTTGATGGTAAAACCTATCTACTTGTTTTACGCTAAAAGAATTGCAATTATACAGGTCGTGTCTTTAAAAAGAGCGGATATTTAAACAAAATTTTGTTTAAGAAACAAAATTGTTTAATAAAAATAAACTTGAAAATTAAATTAAAATTAAAAGTCTAAAATAAAGTAATAAACAATACCAAAGTGCAGGAAAATCGAAATTCAAGAATCTAAAGACTAGAGATTACTTTTTCTCCTATTTTATCTCCCTCCTATTTTATTAATTGAATTGTGTCTCATCCTAGATTTCTGAATGTATTAACTACCCTCTCTCAAGGTGTAATTAATTGTCCCTAATTGAATTAAAGGGAATCAATTAGATGATCTCTTAACCTACCTAATGACTCTACCGATTCAACTAGTTATTAAACTATCTTATAGGTGATCAACTGACTTCGCCGAGATCTCTCTTCTCACTAATCAATTGATGTGATGATCGTAAGTCTATAGGTCACCAACTCTCATTGTAAAATCCTACATAATTAATGTCACTCACTCTCTCGATTTATTATAAGATACTAAATAAAATCACCAATCATCAAAGACAACTTCATTCAATTAAATAAAATAGGAGCTCTAGCAAAATAGTTCAAAAGCAATCCCTAAAACTAAATCAACCTAACATGGTCTCTATAACATCATCAACATTTGAATAAATGATTTTATAAAGAATAGAAGAAGTAAAATTGACAGAAAATTAAATATGGAAACTCCTTCTCTTCTTTTCCAAAATCTAAAAATTTTGGTGTTGATGTGTTATTTTCCCCAATCTTGATGATAATCTTTGACTTTAATCCTTCCTTAAGGCTCCAAACATGTGTTCTCACTCAAGGATGGTGTTTCTACAGAAGGTTTTCATCTCCCCCTCATGATGGAGGCTTAATTATCTTTTTATAGTCCAAAAAACCTAAATTTGGTGAGGCCTCGCATAATCTTTCGGATTATAATTCCCACAATTTTGGGAATTGGTATGATTCCCACGATCGTGGGAATTTAAAACAAATAGACTCCTCTTTTGTTTTCCTCTTTGATCTTTAACTCAATCTCTAAGTTGTTTCGTCTTACTACATAAAAATAGTCAATTCTTACCCTAAATTAACATCAAATATAAAAGAACAACAATGGAAATCAAACTAAATGAAAACATACAAAATTAATCCTAACTATAACAATAATTAACAATTATGCAAGAAAACACATGCCAATTTCCTAGAAAAACATATACTAATGCACAACTACCAACATTCCCATACTTAAATCTTTGTTTGTCCTCAAACAAAATAAATATAACCACTCAATTCTATCACTTCATTTTCACAAAGATGAAAGCATATAATCCCTTAATTTAAAGCTAACTCAAATATCAAGTTAATACACATATCGTGACCACTTTTTCATTGATGTACATAAGCAAACTCAACAATTATAACCATCACTCAAAGATAAGTAAAGATGTAACAGGAATTTTCCTCATGGTTTTCACCCATTTCTCTCAAGTGTTTGATGGTTAGTGTTTCGCTCAAACTTCATATAAGAAACTACACTACCATAGGCTTGCTAATACACCAATTCTCCTCTACAACGATTGCATGCATAAATAGCTCAAAAAGACTCGTTTAGGGTTGTAATATGGTAAGGGTTAAAGTGGGTAAAGAGGGGAAAAGGGTTAAGAACAAGCATTAGTAAAGTAAAAAGTGGATATAAAGGGATAACAAAACATAACTCCGAGATACACAGATATAACTAATATTCTACACTTATTGATGCTGCTTACTTTTTCTTTTCTTTCCTTTTCAATATTTTTTTTCTTTTTTCTTTTTTCTTTCTTTTTTTTAAAACACATGGAAGAACTATGAATCAAAATAACGCTCAATACATTGTAATCCACAGGAAAAAATATACTCAACTCATCTCAATAAGCTTTCACAACAATCCCAACTAATGTATTACTCAATACTCTACTAAGCTTATGAATGGGTAGGTTAATGAGGATTAAAGTTTTAAAATTTCAAGTGTTTTTAAGAAACAAAAGATTAAGGCTCAATAGGGGCAATAAGGGATAATATAAAGGGTAGGTCATGTAAGCTAAAGGTTAACACAAAAAGGGCCTAAATCATCTCTATTAAGCATGCATCCAGTAGACTTAAACCGATTCAAAGCAAGTTCTGAAGGTAATAACCTAAAGAAGTATCACTCAACAAAGAAATAGAAACAAACAAATGACACCAAATAAAAGAAATTGAAACAAACAAATGACATCAAACCAAACAAACATGAAATGAAATGACTATAAACAAAGAAACAACAAAATTAAAAGTAAAAGGGTAAGAAAAGCTTATTCAGATGATGGTGATGGTTAAGGAGCTTCAAAATTGTTCCTCCGATAAAAGTTAAGGAACCTCTTCTTTAAGCTACACTGCTCCTTATGAACTTTTCGCATTTGGGTGTCGAACTCAGTTATTAGGAATGTCATTTGTTGTTGGTTAGAGGCCATCTAGTCGAGGATGTGCTGAAACCAGTCGACCTTCGCTGGTGCACTTGGTTCCTTCTCTACTGCTTCTTCCTCTGGCTCTAGGATTGCACGGGATGTGGACGGTTAGGAAGTAGCTGTACTACTGCCCCTCCTATTCCTCACTGCAGTACGCGTCTGAGAATTTCAGAGTTCCATATAATGGAACTCCAAAATCTCAAAATGTCTTAAATATGATATGTCAAACATATAGTGTGGTATTGTGTATAAATTTTTCAGATTAACATTATAAAACACACCCAAAGCAGAAGCAATATGAGACATCCCAAAACATAAACTCTTTTTGTTAACAACACTCACTATTGATCAAAAAATCCTCTAAGGTGCATTGATTTTAATTTTTCAATCCATGCACCACAAAAAGAAAAGTTATTTGGCCGAGCATTTGTTACTTTAAGTTTTATTAAACACTGTTAAGCACATAAATTTGTGTAAAAGTAAATGCTTGACACTACGAATTACAGAATTTGGTGCATTCCTAGAGTCAAAGTTTTCTTCCCTAATCAAAGTTTTCCAATAAGAATTGACATCAAAATCAGCATGACCATCTAGAATTTTTGCATTCAACAAATTAAAAATTTCTCGCATGACAGTATAATCAAGTTTAAAAACATTTCTAGCTAACCTAAACCAAAACACATCCATTTTAGGGTTATACTGGACTATTTTGAAAAACTCTAAAGTTATAGTAGCATAAATAGGTACATCGCACTGAACAAACCTATTCCATCCTACGTTTTCAGTTAGTTGCTTAAGTTTTTATCTCACTCTTATGTTCTCTAACAATTCAAAATCAAAATACCTAGGAGTGACTATTTCTCTATCCCTAAGGTTAAGAAAATGCATACCTTTTTCCTCCGAATAGAATAGGAAGAGAGAGCGATAATTCACCGCTAAATCAGACTTACCTTTATTCGAAACTAGACAACGAAGTTCGTTAGTTAGTTTCTGAGCCACCATCTTCCTTATTGTCATTGTAAGAAGAAAATCTGCAAAAATTGAGAAAAAGATGAGTGAAATTCGTATTTAAGAGAGAGAGAGCAAAATCTTACCCAAATCCTTTTTTTTGAATGATTAATGCATGAAAAGAAGAAAGGATTGTAAGATTAATGAAAAGAGTTGGAGAAAATGCCAAGAATCTAAAGGAAAATGAAGAGTTTTAGAGAGTGGGAGGAGAGAATTTTGTGAGTTAGAGAGAGAAAAAGTTAAATTTCGAAGAATGAGTGAGAGAAAAAAAGGTGAGGGAAAGTTAAATTTCCCTCTGAATGGAATTCCCACAATTCCTATGATCGTGGGATTTCTCTCCAAAAAGTTTCTGGAGAGATTTCCCATGATCGTGGAATCACCTCATTTCCAATGATCGTGGGATTTCTCTCCAAAAACTTTCTAGAGAGATTTCCCACGATTGTGGAAATCAATCCAATTCTCACGATTGTGGGAAGAGGTGATTCTCATTATTCCAAACTTTCTTCGAAGCTTAATATCAGTTCTCCATGATCCTACAACCTACAAATACATCAATATAATATTATCATTAAGACTTTCGAAAAGAAAAAAGTTGAAATTTAAACAATAACCAAATTGAACATCAATCAAACACAATCCTAATTGAATAAATTAAACAAACAATTAGGCAAAGACAATTAAAAGAAAATAAAATTTCATAGGTTGCCTCCCATACAGCACTTCTGTTAAGGTCGGTAGCTCGACTCTCTTCCTTGGAATCTAATCCAGGATTAATTATAAGTGGCTTCCTTCCAGCTTTTTTGTTCAACATTAGTTTCGTAGCCTGTAAGTAAGCTACAAATTGAAAAATAATCAAAAGGACAATATGGATAACATTATGAAAACCAATTAAGCTCAATAATGTCCTTTTTTGAGTGAGTTGTCAACATAATAAGGGATAAGAAAACTCCCTGAATCTTCCATTGAATCTAACAGTTTGTCCTGTATGAAGGTGAGTTGCTCTTTTTCTTCCTTAATCACCTTCATCTCCTCTACTTCTTCCATTTCTTGAACAGATACTTTCATAACTTCTTCAAACTCGGTGTCTGTTGTCATCTCTTCTTCGTCCTCTTGTTCTTCAAAAGATTTAAAAACATTAATTATCCTAAATGAGCTACTATCCTTCGGATTCTTAAATATATCATTCATATTGAATGTCACTTGGTCATTAACATTCGAAAGGATAAGTTTCTTTTCATAAACATCTACCAAGATTTTTCGATGTTCACAAATGGTATATCAAGAACTGGTGAATAAAAAGGAGGGTTAGCATTATTTTCTTCATAATCTTTCTTCATCTCTTGGTCTTTAATAAGGTAGGGTTTAACTTGTTGTTCCACTGGTTCTTCTAGCTTTTCCACATTCTTAAGTGTGATAGCCTTATATTGTTGGTCTTCAATAAGGTAGGGTTTAACTTGGTGTTCCACTGGTTCTTCTAGCTTTTCCACATTCTTAAGTGTGATAGCCTTATATTGCTCTCATTGATGTAATTCCATATTTCTTAGAGAGTCTTCAACACTTCTCTTACAAAATACATGGGAAACTTGTCTTACTTAAATCTCCAAATTATGGATGGATGAGGCATGATTCTTCATAATCTGATCAAACTTTGCCTTTATCCTCTTTTGGCTTTCCTCCTAACTAGAAAACATCTTCTTCTGATTCTCTTTTTAAGCTGTCAGTTTAGAATCCAAAACATCCATCAACTTGTCCATTTTGTTCTCCAAAGATCCAAGTCAGTCTTGTTAAAATTTGAATAGGTCTTGATGTCTTATATGAATACTTGTATTATTAGACCAATAGAAATCTGGGTGGTTCTACCACCCGTAGTGTAGATGTTCTAATAAGGATTGTTACTTCCCTAACCATACTGTGCCTTATTGTAATTTGCAAAAGTTCCTTGCTCCTTATAATATCTATCTTCCATCATCATTGTTTCCATTTCTTATTAGCAAATAGCTCTTCAAATGTCTCACTCTCATTCTAAGATGTCTTAACATGCCTCGTAATATTAGGAAACTCATCTTTACTAATTTTTGTCGATCTTCGCGTGCTCCTTGTGTTCATGCACCTACAAATACACAAGGAAAAGTATCAAAATTCTTAAATGAAAGTAATCTAAATTAACTAAGATGCTAAAGAAACAATCCCCTACAATGGCGCCAAAAACTTATTGATGGTAAAACCTATCTATTTGTTTTATGCTCAAAAAACCATAAATTTACGGGTCGTGACTTGTAATAAAAAAGAGCGGATATCGATCTTATAAGGAATGATGCCCAAAAATCACTTAATTTAGACAAAACTTTGTTTAAGAAATAAAATTGTTTAATGCTAATAATCTAGAAAATTAAATTAAAATTAAAAGACAAACAAAGCAATAGACAATACCAAAGTGTAGAAAAATCAAAATTCAAGAATCTAAAGACTAGATATTACTTTTTTTCCTATTTTGTCTCCCTCCTATTTTATTAATTGAATTGTGTCTCACCCTAGATTTTTAAATGTATTAACTACCCTCTCTCAAGGTGTAATTAATTGTCCCTAATCGAATTAAAGGGAATCAATTAGACGATCTCCCAACCTACCCAATGAATCTACCAATTTAACTAGTTACTAAACTATCTTATGGGTGATCAACTGACTTCGTCAATATCTCTCTTCTAACTAATCAATTGACATGATGATTGTACGTCTATAGGTTTCCAACTCTCATTGTATAATCCTACATAATTAATCTCACTCACTCACTTGATTTATTGCAAGATAACAAATAAAATCACAAATCATCAAAGATAACTTCATTCAATTCAATAAAATATTAATTCTAACAAAATAGTTCAAAAGAAATCCCTAAAACTAAATCAGCCTAACATGGACTCAATAACATCATCAACATTTGAATAAACCATTTTACAAAGAACAGAAGAAGTAAAAATTGACAGAAATTTGAATAAGGAAACTTCTTCTCTTATTTGCCAAAATCTAGAAATTTTGGTGCTAATGTGTTGTTTTCCCTAATCTTGATGATAATCCTTGACTTTAATCCTTCCTCGAGGCTCTAAACATGTGTTCTTCACTCAATGATAGTATTTCTACAGAAGGTTTTTGTCTCCCATTATAATGGAGACTTAATTATCTTTTTATAGTCCAAAAAACCTAAATTTGATGAAGCCCCGTATAATCTTTCGGATTATAATTCTGATGATCGTGGGAATTGGTATGATTTCCACGATCATGGGAATTTGTAACAGATGGACTCCTCTTTTCTTTTCCTCTTTGATCTCTAATTCAATCTCCAAGTTGCTTCATTTTCCTTCCTACATAAAAATAATCAATTCTTACCCTAAATTAACATCAAACGTAAAAGAACAAAAATAGAAATCAAACTAAATGACAACATTACAAAATGAATCCTAAACTATAACAATAATCAACAATTATGCAAGAAAACACATGCCAATTACCTAGAGAAACATATACTAGTGCACAACTATCAATTGTATCAGATCAAAATCCCCTTATATTTTCTTAGCATAAATTATTTTCATTACAAGAATTAACTGAACTTCCCTGTGGATACAATCCTGACTCACCATAACTACAAATTTTTAATGTGTGAAATTAGGTAAATTTTGTAGTGCACTCAACACGTTCTGTCATTAAGTGGAAGCATTTGGATAAAAATACCTAGGATAGCTAATTCCATATGGTGATGAATCCTGCTATTAAGGTTTATAATGACACTCATATGGTCCCTTGAGGAAAAGGGTTTACCTTAACTTAATAGCATTAAAGGAGTTAACATTGAGCTTTGGTATATCACAATATTATAGAAACATCAGTAGGTACAAATCTGGGTCTTCAAATGGAGGTTCTCTAAATTGGTTTTACTACATTATAAAGAGACGAGAGGATTTTAGCTTAATGTTATTGGATTTGATGTTGGGTCTCATCATGCTTTAGTTGATGGCCTAGGCACTTAGTAGGATGAAATACTTCAAAGACCTCACGTTCTCTACAGCCATCTTTGCTTCCTCAGCTTTTATTCTCCTCTGGATCCTTCTTCTTATTACAAAGCTCTCTCAGTCTAAAGTTTTAGGTAGATAAGATTAGCTAGATCTTTTGATTATTGTATAAAAGAAATAAACTACAAAGAGAAATATAAGAAAACTCAATAAATAATAAAAATAAATTTACTTAATCTGATCAGTTTATAAATAAATCAATGTTAACTATACCTACTCTTCGAAAGTGGTGTCAAAAACTTCATAACATACGTGTACGTTTATATTTTAATTACAAGCACAAGGTGCAACTATAGCTAGCATAGGGTAGTATGTGTTTATCCCATGGAGAATAAGGTTTAACTATTGACTATTCATAATCTTAACCATCTAGATTACTAATTATGATTAAAAAAATGAAAATTAAAATAATCACTTGGAATATCAAAAACAAAGTAGTAATCAAGAATAAGATCATCTATAAATAAACTAGATCTAGGTAAGATTTTTCCTATGACTTTACTATGCACTTCATTTTAATTTAATGAATATTTCTATATTTTTAGACCAATAAGAATTACTAAGTTACAATTATATTTTCTCATGAGATATATACCTCTCATCCTCAAATTAAATCAACTAAATTCTCTTTTTAATCAAGACAACTTAAGAATACATTAATTTATTTTATGAACTCTCTTGATATGTTTTACCCTAACCTAAAAAGATCTTAAAGTTTTCTTTCAATTAACTTATGCTTCACCCTTTTTATTCATGTTGTGATAATCATACATTTCATATCTAGAATTTTAATGCATGAATCAAATAATTGAATTTTTTACTTTTGCTCCTTCAATTTAATCAATTATAAGAACATGATAAACTTTAAAAAATTGGATATCCATTAAAGCAAAAGATCAATTCAATCAATTACATCCTAAAGTCCATCCTTTCTACATATATATCCTAATTAGTTTATAAATAATAACATAAAAGTGAAAAAATAAGATATCATTGCCATTAGTCTTGAATATTGAATCTTGAATCTTGAATCTTGAATCATGAATATTTGGTGAATAATGTTGAATTATTTTCTTTCTTCTAAATTGCTCTTAATTAATAACTATTATATAATGGATTCT
>JANQBM010858022.1:0-13451 GCA_025594535.1 Erythroxylum domingense | reverse complement strand
TCTAAGAAAAATCTCCTCCAAAGTTTTCTTCTCCTTTCCCACCAAAGGATCTTGTTAACCAAGTTGTCCAAGAAGAATAAATGGTATATCAGATTGGTTGAGGATACAATATCAAGAAGAGGATAAAATAAGGCAAAGAGGATACATCGCCTAAGAGATAATACAATGCTAAGGATAGGATAGCGCAGTGAGGAATTAAAGTTATGGCGAAGGAGTCGGTAATATTTTCTATCTTGTGATTATGCAAATTTTTTTCCTTATACTGGATCATGTGTGGCTATGCATATTGATTTGGATATATTGCTTTCATTAAAATTTTGATTTCTAAAAAATTTTGAAATATACCGTTTCTTCCAAATCGATGCATGTTTTATTTTCCGATCCAACAGTTACAATTATCCTAAATTACTACGTACTGATTTAAGTTAAAACTCTCTAAAGTAAATTTTCCTGACTATTCTTCAAAATGAAATTTATTGTTGATTTGTTTCCTAGAAAATAAATAAAAAATAGAATCAATTATTTAGTTTGTAAAATATTAAGCTACAGATTTAGTACTAACATTTTATAATAATCTAATGACAATGATAATAGGTGATACTAATTATTCTAGATTTTATAAATTTATAAACTTACATGAGTAGTTGGGGTATTTGATGTTATGGTACTTGATGGATCTCTAATTAAGGTGGAAGAAATGAGTAACAAACTGGGAATTACTCCAGTATTTTCCAAATGTGCAAAAACAACTAAAATTTGTTTCATTTTCGTGACTTGCTTCTCAATAGCTACATCTTGAGCTTTAATCTTTTCATTTTAAGCTTGAATCTTTTCATTTTTTGTTTTTATTATTTCAGTTTGCAACTTCATCGTCTAAATCACTTGCCATGTTTCTTTATAGTCTCAACTTCAGTTAAAATTCACTTGTTCCTCGAGACTTAGATGTTATCCTTTTAATACCTAAACCACGTGAATAGCTTGACTTTCTTTCTAGGACAAGACCGAAATGATCAACGAGTGGAAGAGGTACAGATGGAATCTTTTCTTTATTTTCTCTCCCTCTTTTTGAAGTTTATTGTGCATATTTAGATAGAATTTGAAAATTTAGTAAATTAATTTTAAAATTTTCAAAAAAATATAATTTGACTATAACTTTCATACCATTATTTCTCCTCCATTTAGAGCAAACAAAGTTCCATTTGGTTTTTGTCGTGATATTTCCAAACTTTAATAACATCGGGCCACTCATCAAAATATTTATCTTTCTAAAAAGAAAAAAGAAAAAGAAAAGACAAATAAAATTAATGATTAATTGGAACTTGATTTTTTTAAGTAAATAAAATTTTACTTTACCTACTCATATGCAATTTGCACAATCAACTTTGTACCAGAAACTAATTTCATCTCTTATTTTTCCCTATTACTTATGTTTCTTCGTCTTTTCTCCTATACATTGATGAAAAATTATTTTTAATAAAAGAAAACAACTATCAAAATAAGTTATAGTACTTAAATTTTAAAATTACCTCAAAATTTAGTCTCCCATTTATTTTCAATCAACCATTGCCAACCACCTTCCTCCACATCCTTTGGGCAATCTTTGCTCTTGAGATAGCTTTTGTGCAAATGATAATGTCGATTTTTATATTGTGCATGAACTTGTTCCATCACATAAGATTGCACTTGATTTGAGAAATTGAATTTATACTAAAATTCATATAAAAATATAGTTAGGAAAATTAATAATCAAATTCAATGTAACGATAAAATTAAACTTTATTACAATTAAACAAGTGTCATACCTTTAAAAATAACCACATTGGCTTCTTATCATCCTTAGAAATCTCTTTCCAACTAAAGACACGAAGTGGTGTAAGTTTTCGAATGCATATAGTAACTTTTGACTTGAAAAGGCTGGCATGCTTACCGCATACCTTATAGTACGGAGGAGGAAATTGAACATTGCTGGCATGCTTACCGCATACCTTATATTAGGGAGGAGGAAATTGAACATTAATTTGTTTTTTTTCAGTTTTGTTATTGACAAGTATAGCATTGATTGTTGGTCCTTGTCCACATTTTTTAGAATTTACATTTCCTATTTAAAAAATAAAAATTAATAAACATATAAAATATTATATTAAAAATTAAATGTACAATCATATGATTTTGAAGATCACGTTACCAGTGCTAATAACTTGTCCTTCTTGGCTAGGTGCATTATTTGAAGTTCCAACTGTAGCATCGAACTGTTTATTAAAAGCCTCCATAGCTTCTGACTCCTTTGCCGTACTAGGTTCATTTTGTTCATCATCCATATTTGATAAAGATCTATCATTGTTAATCATCTTATAGTTTCACATATAATTACCAATTTTAACTATCTTTCACTTTTAAAAATAAATATTTATTAGGAGCAAGCAACGTAAGCAGCTAAAACAAATTATAAGAAAAAAGTTCATAAAGTCAGCGAGCAGAAAAAAATCAAGACATCCTTGTTTCAAGGTTGTGAAAGACAATAATAAGATTGTTTCAAAAAGGTTTGTTTTTTATGCAACTAGCATTAAGAAACTTAGAGGTAACCAAACTAAAAATTATTACAACACCACCGAGAATATAATCAAACATCCTGTGCGATTTGAGGTGTTAACAACATTCATCTGTAGTAGATTGACAGCCGAAACTCAACTTAATGTAGATAATTCTAATACAGTCTATATGGTGAAACATACTTTGTACTTCCAAAGGAGGATAGACCCACCTCTCTCTTAGCAGCATAGAGGAAATATAACTTTTGAGCTAGTAGTAGCTGAAACTCATATTGACACCAAAGACTAATATTTTTATGGTTACATTAACTGGTATGATAGAAGATAGAAAGAAGAGTTAAGTGATGTAGCGCATGGTGGGTGGTGGAGCTCGAAAGAGAAGTGGTGACGAAGGGATATATAAGTATATCAAGTTTATGTCATTTAACAAAGTTTACCGATGGGGAATTGATGGTCAGAGAAAGAGTAGTTCCATGTGTTGTGAAATTCAGGTTAATCTCCACCAATAATAACAAATTCACCTTGAGCACTATTGCTAGATAAATAGAGTGTGAATGATTGTACTGAAAAATCATACCCAGTAAATTCTCAAGAAAGATTGGAGGGGTCACAAATGGTCTCACTTAAAACCCAACCTCCTGGATAGAATTTTCCTAGACATGTAATTTAATGGCATAATAATTCACTATAACTATACCCAATAATAGTTATTAAATAGATAAATAAAGAATATCATATTGTAATAAGGTTAAGCCAATTATGCCTACTTTATCGGACACTACTAAATTGATATTTCACTACTTTCAGGAAATAATACAAGTGAAATACTACAAAAGGAGAGAAGGAATTTTTGTCTTATGAAAGACAATTTTGGGGTGTTTAAGATAGGTGAAGTCGTCTTCTTTTCATAACTTAAGAAGACTCCTCCATCTTTATAATTCTTTAATATAGGAATATGTCATAATGTTAACAATTCTCCACTTTGACATATTTCACATCTTCAAATCTCTCACAAAACTTATCTTTAGTAGTGTCTTCAAATGCGCTTTAAAGTGCCCATCTTCAATTTTTAGCAATATTGATCAAGTCCAAACAACATTGGAACTAGAACGCAGTCACTACCTTTGTCAACATATCAGCAGGATTTTCAGTGATCTTAATCTTCTGGATTACCACTCCACCTTTTTCCAAAACCTCTCGTACAAAGTGACAATAGACATCGATATGCCTTGTCCTTGCATGGTAAACATGGTTCTTTGCTAAACATAGAGCACTCTGACTATCACATTGCACTTTGATGTGCTTCTGTTAAACCCCTAACTCACCAAGCAATCTTTGAAGCCAAATTGCCTCCTTCAAAGCTTCTGTAGCTGCCATATACTCTGCCTTTGTAGTCAACAAAGCAACTGTTGACTGGAAGGTAGACCTCCAACTAACTGATGCCTTAGCAAAAGTAAACACATAGTCAGTAATTGAATGACATTTATCTAAATCACCAGTATTGTTAGATTCACAATATCCAACTACACATTGACCGTCTTGATTATCTTGCTGAATTACCAAACCAACATCTACAGTGTTCAGAATGTATCATAAAATCCATTTCATAACTTGCTAATGTTCCTTTCCAGGATCATGTATATACCTACTCACAACCCCAATTTCCAATGAAATGTCAGGCCTTGTATACCCCATAGCATACATCAAGCTACCAACCGCGTTTGCATATGGTACTTTAGTCATGTACTTTCATTCTGCATCTTTCTTTGGAGATAAAGATGCACTGAGCCTTATATGAGGAGCGAGTGGAGTACTAACAAGTTTTGACTTTTCATTCATGCCAAAATGTTATATTATCTTTTTCAAATATTACTTTTGAGTAAAACACGGTCTCCCTCACTTTCTGTCTCTACTTATCTCCATACTAAGAATTTTCTTAGCTTCACCTAGATCCTTCATTTTAAACTCCTGATTCAACTAAATCTTTAATCTCTCAATTTCTCTTTGATTTTTTGAAGCTATCAGCATATCATCTACATACAGGAGAAGACATATGTAGGATCCATCTTGTAGCTTGTGAAAATACACACAGTGATCGTATTTGATTCTTGTGTACTTTTGCTCAATCATAAACTTGTTAAATTGTTTGTACAAATGTCTTGGAGATTGCTTCAATCCGTATAATGATTTTCAAGCTTGCACACCATATTCTCTTTTCTAGTAACTTTAAAACCTTCGAGCTGAGTCATATAGATTTCCTCCTCTGAGTCTCCATGTAAAAATGTAGTTTTTACATCCAATTGAACTAGTTCCATATCAAACTGTGCTACCAAAGCTAACAAATTTCAAATGGAGGAATGTTTTACAACTGGAGGGAAATTTTCATTATAATCAATTCCCTCCATCTGAGCATAACCTTTGGCCACCAGCCAAGCTTTGTAGCAAACATTATCCTTATCAGGAAATCCATCTTTCTTTGCATATACCAATTTGCATCTAATTGCCTTCTTTCCTTTTGGGAGACTAGCTAGCTTCTACATCTGATTCTTATGAAGGGAATGTATTTCTTCATTCATGGTTATCGTCCACTTATCTTCTTCTGAACTCTGTACTGCTTCCTTATAAGTGGTAGGAATGTCATCAATTTCAATTGGAGATGCATAAGCCACTATATGAACATAACAAGCAGGTACATGAATGTTCCTTTTTGGCTTTCTCAATGCAATTGGTAATTGTTGCTGTGGAAGTTCTTAGGTTGAAACCTCTTCTTCATCTGGCTCTTCTTCTATTACAAGAGTTTCTACATCTATTTCATCATTTGCTAGGGTAATAATTCTACCTTCAAACTCCACCTATTTTAGAGTGCCATCTGTCTACTTAACATTTTCAGTTGTCACCTTTCTTAACATGGTAGATTCGTCAAAGGTAACATCCCTACTGAAAATTATTTTCTTTGACTCTGAGCACCAAAGACGATATCTTTTCACACCAGAGGTGATCCCCATAAAAATTCCTTTCTTTCCACTTGGATCTAACTTTGACTCCTTAACATGATAGTATGCAATAGAACCAAACACATGTAAGGAATCATAAACTCTAGAAGAAGGTGTTTTACCACCAATAGCAGTTGATGGAAGGTGATTGATGAGATGGCATGTAATAGTCTCAGCCCAAAATTCTTTGCCCAACCCTATCATTAGACAGCATACACCGAACTTTCTCCAGCAATGTTTGGTTCATACGTTCTGCTACCTCATTTTGTTGTGGTGTATCCCTAACTATGAAGTGTCTGATAATACCTTTATCTTTGTAGACTTTTAAAAATGAATCACTTCTGTACTCCCCCACCATTATCTATACGGAGACTTTTGATGCTTCTGCCTATTTGAGTTTCCACCATCTTCTTCCATTTGAGGAAAACTCCTAACACTTCATCCTTAGCCTTTATAGTATACACCCATACTCTTCGAGAAAAATCATCAACAAAGGTCATATAATAGTGTTTTTCTCCCAAAAAAGCTGTTTTGGAAGGTCCCCACACTTCAGAGTGAACATAATCCAAAATGCCCTTTGTATCATGGATTGCAGTGCTGAATTTCACTCTTATCTGCTTCCTTTCGATACAATGTTCACAGAAGTCTAATTTTTCACCTGCATGTCTCAAGCACTTATGCCACAACCTAACTACTTCTAGCTCTTGATCATCATTAGAAGCTACTACTGTTGTTCCAATAACTATATTACCTTGGTAATAATACAGGTTATTGTTTCTTCAAATTCCTTTCATTACCATAAAAGCATAAGAGATGACTTTCATTACTCCATTTGCTGCATTTATAGTGTAGCCCTTTGATTTTAGGACTCTCACAGAAATGGGATTCTTTGTCAAACTTGGCACGTTCGTACATCTGTCAGAGTCTTGATTGTTCCATTATAATTCTTTAAGCAAATTAAATCAATCCCACTTGTTACGCAAGGATTGTCATTTGCTGTGTAAACAACTCCACCTTCTAGTTCTCTAAAATCAGAGAACCAATCCTGATTGGGAGACATGTGATGGCTATAGCTTGAATCGAGCAGCCATGGACTAGAAGGGCTTATTGAAGATGTAACAACCAATGAAAGATCTGAGTCTGTATCTTCACACTCAGCAACATTTGAATTTGCAACAATCTTTCCCTTCTCAGGTTTGTTTTTATTCTTCAGCTTTGGACAATCCTTTTTCCAGTGCCTTTTTTCTCAACGAAAGGCACATTCATCTTTGCTCAATTTGAGACTTAACTTCGATCCCCCTTTCATCTGGCTTTACGAACAACCTCTAACTACCAAAGCTTCTACTGCTCCACTTGTACATTCTTCCTTTGTCTTACTTTTCAATTCATGACTATACAAAGCAGCTGTAACTTCACTAAGAGACACATCAACCTTCCCATGAAGTAGAGTAGTTTTAAAAAACTCAAACTCCTCAGGAAGGGATCCTAACAACATCAAAGCCAGATCTTCATATTCAAATGTCACATCCAAATTCATTAAATCAGTAACTAACTGGTTAAAACTAGTGATGTGATCATTTATAGTAGTACCTGGAACATAAAAGAAACGAAACAATCTTTTCTTCATATGAAGCTTATTTTGACTGCTTTTCTTCAGGAATTTCTCTTCCAACGCATTCCATAATTTAAATGTAGAAGTTTCTTTCGAAAAAAAACTTTTTCTCTCTGGAAAGACACGATCGAATTGTAACACAAGCGAAACGATTTATAATCTTCCAATATTTATCCTCAACATCATCTGGTTTCTTTTCTTCAATGACGATGTCAAGACCTTGCTGAAAATGAGCATCTTGAACCTCACTTTGCCACATGCCGAAATTACCTGTACCTTTAAAAATCTCCACTGCAAATCTTGCATTTGTCATAGCAGTCCTTGTTAGAATAGACGAGCTAGAAGCTGTCAATATGGTTGGTGCAATCGTATCTTTGATTTCTATCATCTTTACTACAATTTCTATTCAATAGCTGTCAATATGGAATGACAATAGCCCAAGGAAAAATCTTTTATGATGTGAAAGATCAGACTATGCTGCAACCATAGAGCATATAAAGAAAAAAACCTTGGCTCTGATGCCAATTGTTGTGAAACTCGGGTTAATCTCCACCAATAATAACAAATTCACCTTGAGCACTATTGTCTAAATGAATAGAATGTGAACAATTGTATTGAAAAATCACACCAAATAAATTCCCAAGAAATATTGGAGGGGTCATAAATGGTCCCACTTAAAAGCTAACCTCCTAGACATGTAATTTAATAGCAGAATAATTTGTAATGCCGGACTCTTTGAGTCCTTCTTGTATTGGTCTATACTTGGAGATACTATTGTATATTTACATATACATGGTTGTATATGAGTTCAAAAATGTATTTGAATCTTTTGGGTATTTATGCCAGTGATATATAATGTTATATGCCCTTACATAAACTTAGAGTTCATCGATATGCGAAATTTTGGAGATTTCTGACATATAAGCTTCAAAGTATGTAAAATTGATTCTATTGGATGGATATAGCCATGGTGATTGAGTTAAACGTCTTCTAATACCTTAGAGGTGATTAGACATGATTTACAGACTTATTGGACACTTGGAAAGCTTAATTTGAAAAGTTGATGTACATAAGGGCTTATATACAAATTGTTAAAAGTTAAGGGACTTAAATGTAATTTTTCAATTCTTGGAGGACCAATATGTAATTTTATAAATTTAAGGGACTTAATTATAATTTATAAAAGTCCAAGGACCACAATGGAAATAAAAATTTTGGTCATTCTCAAATTTTGGGCTTAATTGCCAATTTATGAAAAGTTTGGAGGGTATAGCAGTAATTTCATATAAACTAAGGGCAAAAAGGTAAATTTACCATGTTTGCTCAAAGAAGAGTCAAATTCTAGACCCTTCTTCACCTTATGGCCGCACACCCCATTAATTTGGCATTAAACCACTTTGTTTTAGTTAAAAGAAAGGACAAGAAAGGAGAAGAGAGGAGGAAAAGAGGAAGTTTCGATCCTCACAAAAATTTCACCAAGTGTTTGATTCTTTAACCCAAAACAAGGTGTTCTAAGTTAATTTGGGGTCAAGGAACTCAAATCTATCATTACATTTGAGAAATTCTTAAAGGATTGGAAGATATCACTAAAGGAAAGTTTAGGTAAATTTTGTCTCATCTCTCTCTACATTATGATTTTGAGTTTGGTGTTAAAATATGTTGTTCTCCATGCTTGAATATGCATGAGACATGGTTTAGATGAATGAAATGAGTCATGAGACATGGTTTAGTGAAAGTTGGTGAACTTTTGAATATCTTTTGAAATTGATGGTTTAAATGAATTCTATGATGTTAATTATGTATATATAATGTAAATTGATGATGAAAAATGAGGAAGAAATACATTAGAGGGAGGCTTTCAAGTTTATGCCTTTAGGTGTTTGATAAAATTCCTAAGTGAACTTGGCTTAAGATTTAAGGATTTTGATGGTGTGCATTGGAAAGAAGCTTTCATGTTTACTAAAGTAAACTTAAATTGTAGCTTAGATTAATGACTAGCGGCCTAATGTGTTTGGATAAAAATGTGCTTAATTATGTTTTGAAATGTGTAAGTATTGGATTAAAGGCATTAAATGCCTTGAAAAACGCAAAAGAAAACTTATGTGAATAATAAGAGAAGTAACCATTTGAGAAGCATCATGGCCGAATCATATAGCTTAAAAATTGTGATATTGTGTTTGATAAACTTATGTGATGGTGTATAAATATGAGATATATGTTGAGTAGTAAATACATTTCATTTGTATGTATAAAGGCTTGGGAACTGTGAATCAAAGAGCTCGAACTAAAGATTGTTAAAGTCAAAGGAGTGTACACCTTCTTTTGAGGTAAGTTGGGAAAATCATATTTCTCAAATAGAATTGGGACATCCTAAGACGTGCTGAATGAATTGTATGTGAATTTTGAACCTAGGCAATGTAAGGTAGAATTGAACTTTAAATGGATGCTAATATGCCTATGTATTTAACAAACAATATTGTCTTGAGTAACATTTTGCACTTGGAGTGCAAAAGATGACGCTTATTGCATGAAATAATGTTTTGAAATTTACATATGCATGATCGCGCCATATTTGCCGCGTATATGTGTCTTTTTTGGCTTAGAGCCATGATAAGGTTTCATTTCATTGATTGGATCAATAAATAAAGGCATGGTGTCCTACTTTATTTTAGTATTCAATATTTTCATATGGTTTTTGATGATTGGTGAGGAAACGATTGGCCAATTATGTGCTGGGCACAATAGATTAAACGACCCCCGTACCCTTGACCCTAGTACATAAAAGTCAAGTTCTTGTAACGACACTATTCTACAGGGCTCGTTGGTGATTACACACCTAGAAGTCTGGTCATTGACGAGGTCATCACCTAGGTCATGACGCTCTTGTCAACCATAGTCTGGACTCACCACAGATGAAAGTCGAGCTAACACCAAGATCGGTGGGTGTGCACACTAGTTTGGCTGACTAGTGGTGACATAACATAATTGTTTTGACTTATTATGATATTTGGCTTCCTTACAAAATTTGATTTTTACATGTGATGTTTTTCTGCTCATGTATACTAGAACTAGAATCTATGTTTACTGAATGAGTGGTTAATAGGCTAGGCCTATGTAGTTCCTAACCAGTATGGCATGAGTCATAGACTATGTCTATGTGTTTCTATGTCATGCATATTCACATCATAGGTAGTCATGTGCATGTTAGATGTGTAAAACTGTCATTAAGTTATTTAGACCATTTTGGTGTACCGGATTCTATTTGTGATACATGTCTTTCCTGCTCATTAAGTACTTAGTGTATTTTACCCACCCCTCCGCTTCCCAACCATGAAGGTTACTTTGGTGAGTTTGAAGTTCTGACTGGATCGTGCGGTCTTTTGACATTTTCAGGGTATTATTGCATGTGGTTAGTCTCTATTTTGTACTTTTGTTATATAGTGGCTTAAGATTATGTTGATATGCTTTAAAATTTTGTATTATATTGATATGCTTTAAAATTTTGTAAATTAACTCTTGATTATTTTGTGGTTTGTAAACAACCTTATGTGTGAACCTTTTTGTTCTCCAAATGTTTTTTTAGATATTTAGTTAGCCTTGCATGGTCGGGTTAAGGATATCGTGAGTATTCTTAGCCTAGGTATGCAGTGGTTGTCATGGGCCCGACGTAGTTCGAGTCGTGATATAATTCATTACAACTATACATGTCAATAGCTATTAAATAGACAAATAAAGAAAACCAAAATTTAACGAGATTTAACCAATTATGCCTATTTCCTCGGACACTACTAAATTGATATTTCACTATTTTTAGGAAATAATACAAGTGAAATATTATAAAAGGAGAGAAGAAATTTTTGTCTTATGAAAGACAATTTTGGGATGTTTAAGATAAGTGAAGGAGTCTTATTTTTATAACTTAAGAAGACTCTCCATCTTTATAATTCTTCAATATGGGAATATGTCATAATGCCAACACCATGGTCAAAGAAAGAGTAGTTCCATGAGTCTATCAAGTCTATAGTAACAGAGTAATGCTAAAAAAAGCTAATGTATTAAACTAAATCATGAAAGAATGTGTAAGGTGAGGCTAATAGTTCTTGGGGGGAGAAAAAGTTTGGTAACTTGAAAAGAAAATTGTTCCTGCCAATTCGGTACTTATCAAACAACAAGATGAGATAAATAAGTTAAACAAACAACAATAGCCATTTACCTATTAGTATATAAGCAGAGGAATTGGAAGACATGGAGAGAAGATTGCAGCTGATGAAGAATATGTAATGACGTAGAGAGGAGAACTGCATCCATATAGAAAATGCAATTTATTAATACCACACATAATAAGCAATTGTTCACAGTTCCTTTTCTTCCAGATATCAAAAGCAATAACTCTTCTTTTTTTGTTTCATTTTTATTTTTTCCACCAACCATTAAAAGTGTACGCTGGTGCTATGCATTTCATGTCCTTACTACTACTGTGCTGTCATTTTGTTGCTGTTGTCTATGTGCTGCGCGTTCTCCTTTCGCTGCTTGCATTTTCGACCTTGCTTCTTTTTTGCTGCTGTGCTATTTTGTGTCTCTCGGCTGGTGATGTTTTAGTTCGTCCACTCTTGTGTTTTTGTACCGTCTTGGCTACTAATGGGGCGTTGTCATTTCTTTGTATGGCTATGCATCTTGGCTCTTTCCTCCTACAGCTACGTTTTAAGTTCATGTTTTATTTAATTTAGGACCATATTTTCTTATTTTAAGCCTACAAGAAAATAATTAGTACAATTTAAACCTTTTTTAGATACAAAATCAAATAGCTTGAGTAATTAATAAAAAAGTGCAATAATTTAACCCAATGTGATACGTAAATTCGTACAATAATAACAAAATTAAGTTTTATTGGGAAATAAAAGTACTTCGATATCTATGAATACAAAGCAAGAAGATAATTTATATGAGACAGCCTAATCAAGTTTGAAAGAGATCTTAATTTATAGGATGTTTCTAAGTTGTTTGACGCCTAGGGTTCGATAGTTGTCTGTGCGTAGTTGATTATGGCTCCATGATGTTGCTATATTGGTTATAAATATATTAATATGTCACCATTTTGATTCAAACCTTGAGTTTAGAATACTTTGGATTATCCCATAAACTTTGGTGTGGTCATGCTCATCTTTTCCCATGATACCGGCTTTCGATTGGTCAATTTCAATTTTAAAATTTTAACCAAGCTTCCATGATTTTTTGTGATTGGTGTCTACAATTTTAAGGATACATTAATGTTGGATTATTCAAGAACTTTCCTTTAAGATTTTATGAATCACATATTTAATATAAATAACTTAAAATTAAATTTAATATATGAATTCTTTAAATTCTGTTGTATTTTTTCCTCTCAAAAGATAACATACAATTATTTTTCTTTTTAAAAAAATGTTAGATATTTAATTGCCGAATAATCAAATTTCATTTGTGGATATATCGTGACTTGTGAGACATAAAGATAAGATATTATCAATATATCTTCTATTAATATAAATGAATACTCAGTTTTGTTTGATATTTATTTCATCATACGATGATGGACTAAATAGAAGCTTCCCTTTGTGTCTATTCCCTTTATAATAGCTAAGACCCCACGTAAATGGTAATCCTCTCCCCACCAGAGATCACATTCATTTCATGACATTAATAATTAAACCAAGCCACTACCACAAACAAGTCCACGCCTACATTTGTCTTGTTGTCCAGATTTCATTCAGATTCAGAAAAAAAAAAACATATCGTCCTCTCTTTCTCAAACCCAAACCATCCTCCCTTCTTGAAGCCTACAACGTGATGTTGATAAAAAAGAAAGAGGGCCTTGCGACCGTAACTTGTGAAAATTAAGATATACATCAAGTTATATCCTCCCCTTCACTGCTGAAGCTGAAACTCATTAGATTTTCCATAATAGGTTAAATAAGTTATCAAGAGTTCTGCTTAATATTTTGAAAGAAGATTTTTATTATATTTAAATATTTATTTAATTTGATTTTTTTTGATGAAATTTTAAACTTATGTTTATCAAATATCTATTAATATGTAAATAAAATATTTAAATTACATATATTGATAATTCAAAAGTAATATTTTATCTGTTTGCAAATAATAATATTAGAGAAAAAATCATAACAAGTAGTTTCTGATCCCTAAAATTTGTACAATAATGACAAAATTAATCTTTAGAGTAGTTAATTTTAATATATTATTATAACAAGAAATAATTATCATTAATTTGTTACGTTTATATTGACAATAATTTTTGTA